>JACJUY010002016.1:69714-89160 GCA_014220935.1 Platorchestia sp. MABIK
CCTGCCCCGGGCCCCACCTGGTCCCCCATTCGCCACACTGCAGGGGAGGTGGCGGCTCTGGGGTCGCTGCCAGACGCCCTCTGACGTGACGACACACCGCGCGCTGTGCCACCTGCCCTCCGTTGTCTCCTCTTCGGTACTGCCCTTCCGATATCCGCTAGCTCCCTTCTGCTATCTCCTTTCCGTGATCTCCCGTTAGCTTCCTTCTGTGATCTCCCGTTAGGTTTCTTCTACTATTTCCTTTCCGTAATCTCCCGTTATCTCCCTCCCGCAATCTCCTTTCCGTAATCTCCCGCTAGCTCCCCTCTGCTTTCTCCTTTCCGAAATCTCCCGTTAGCTCCCCTCTGCTTTCTCCTTTCCGTAATCTCCCGTTAACTGCCTTCTGCTTTCTCCTTTCCATAATCTCCTGTTAGCTCTCTTCTGCTTTCTCCTTTCCCTAATTTCCCGTTAATTGCCTTCTGCTTTCTCCTTTCCGTAATCTCCCGCTTGTTCCCTCACGCAATCTCCCTAAAATTAGCTCCTATCCCTCATTTCTCCCAATATCTTTCTCCCATTATTTCAAATTTCTCATTTTCTTTCATAATCAGTCTTACATTAATTCCTATCCCTCGTCTCCATTACCTCCCTTGCGTGTACATTATTGTACAATTTACATCATTTCGGGAGCTACTATTGTTGCTTTGGAAACATTTTATCATTCATGACGCTTATGCAGATATTAAAAGTCGCGGAGAGCAAAAAACCAAATTTTTATTATTATATGATGTTAGAATAAGTCGACGTTTATTGGTTGGTTGTTTAGCCGCAAATTTTTTTTCATCGTGACCACAGAATGACTTTTTTGCATAATATAATTTTGTGTATAAAACTTCGTACACGACTTCTTGAACAAACAAAGCTGAGGTATTTTTTCCTGGGGATTAAATTTGTTTATGGGATAATATAAAAAGTCAGTCACAAGCGCCATTGAAAAGAGGTGGGCATTGCTCAACAATCCCGCTATGCAGTTTTATACAATAAATCATTTCAATAATTGGAAAATATTACATAAAATCATGCGCGAACACTTGATGATACAACTCACTGTTAAAAAATTGAACTTCGAACGGATTATTCAATCAATCCAGTTCCACAATAATTACGAAGCAGATTAAGTTCTCCGTCTCAGGCACGTCGCCAGGAATCCGAACATCAAGAATTGAAACAAGCCACCGATCGCTGTCTGGCTCAGCAGGCTCCGTGCACGCGATATTTCGCTTTAGAATACCAGATTACGCCCCCATTTTGCGGCCAGAAGCCACTTAGGGCTGCCTGAATCAACTAGTCAAAGGTGATAAGAAAAAATTGTTTATTTTTCACGTTTACTTGAATCTTGTTCTGGCATCTTTTAAAGGTTGGCTTACTTATCATTTCTAACACGACTCAACGCAAAATATTATGTAATGCATTGTTCTATAAATCTGCATTTTTATATAACTACTACCATTACTCAGGGTAACATAAAAAAGCTGCTGTTCATAATAAGAAGCTGTTATTAAAAAAGCAGCAATCTAAAAATTCTTTTAGTAACAGGCTTAAAAGCTCTCCCCTTTCTACAAATGTTTCTGCACGACATTTTGTAATATTCCGCTAACATTGAGCATAATTTAGGATAAGAAACTGGGTGGCAAAATTTATGAGTTAAAACTCTGCACAAGTGTTTGTGTGCATTTTTATATCATTTTCCTTTAATATTGAACATTTATGTAAAACTGAGCAGCAAAATTTTCGAGTTATACCTCCCCCCTTTCTACGTGTATTTGGGCATTTTTTGTCTAATGTTACCTGATATTGGCCATTATTTAAAACATAAAACTGGATAACAAACACAACGCCTGTGAGTTGGTTTGCTAACCCTGACAAGACCCCTTCACCTCGGCTTTGCATTATTAAGAAGCCAAAATCACGGGCTTGCATTTCAGCCTCGTAACAAACAGTGGATACGTTTTTAACGCATCTGCGCAGCCTGCACTGGGGAGTTTTGCCAACGCCCGCCACTCTCGGTAATTAAATGTGGCTCGACTTAGCCTATGCTCATGCAGCATAAAAATTGGATAGTGTCAGCATACGTACCATGTATAAATGATAGTGTCAGCATACGTACCATATATAAAAGTGTCAGCATACGTACCATATATAAATGATGGTGTCAGTATACTTCCATGTATAAATGATAATGTCAGCATACGTACCATATATAAATGATAGTGTCAGTAGACTTTCATATATAAATGACAGTGCAGCATACGTACCATGTGTAGTATAAATGACAGCGTCAGTATACGTGTCTTGTTTTGTTATAAAAATTATTATTAATATACTCCAGTGCGACTAAGCGCATGAATAAAATTAAAGGTTTTAACAAAAAAGTAACCGAAGTAAAATTATTGAACTTATGTCGATGTCCTATGAAGTTCTTAAGGTCTATTTAATCGCTTTTCATTTCTGTACTGTCACAGACAAATTTAACGCGCACGACTGAAGTAAAAATAAACTATCATTCACATCTGGTCACCTCCATTTTTGCCATACTTGTTCCTAATTACAGCTAGGAAATACGGCAAATGAATTCGCATGACCGAAAAACTGGAGAAAAACACGGTCAAATGAGCTCATTATGGTAAAAGAAAGGGAAACTACCAAATTAAACGTCAGCTTCGATCCTGTTCATTAATTAAATGTTGCAGTTCCAGAAACTATTTTGTGAAAACATTAGGGCAGGAAAATACATTTCTCCCACTGGGGCTCCGAGTTATTAAGGTTCGACGGCATGTTACCCTCGCTAATTAAAAACTTTTGCTGTTCAGATTGAAACGTGGTTTGAATGCGTGTTATTCGAGTTCATATAGAACCATACATCCGGGCAGCAAGCACAGCACCCGAACATGGGAAGTGTGCATGCGAGCGCTGTTCTCTCAAGAGATATTGGACAGCATAATTTGGCCAGCGTCAGATTGGCTGATCAGTTCGGCAGTAAATAAGCTCGGTCACGCAAGACTGACGAGTTCAACTGAACAAGTTCACTCACTCCCCTTAGTAGACGGAGGATGTTCGAGCGAACGAGGGGCTTAGCCGAGGCTTGAGGGGAGGTTGGGTAGGTCAAGAAAGCAGCAGATCTTCTGAAAGCGTCGTGAAAGTTACAAGAATGTCGTAATCTTAACAATTTGACTGCTGCAGGTAAAACTGAAGTTTAATATTCAACTCAAACTTTAAGTCAAATATAGTAAGCAATGCTGAAAATAGCAAAAATTAACTGGATCGTGCCTTCATGTAGTTTTCATATGGTATTTTTGAAAATTGAGTTCGTGACTACTGGTCGGTCAGCAGCATTATGAAAACTCATTCAGTGACAACCGGTGGCTCACGTTGCAGTGAAAGTGTTAAAAAGTTTAGAATCATAACCTTGATGCTAACCAAAGAAGTGAACAGCAGCATACAGATGTGAGTGCAGTTAAATAGAAGAGCGAGGTTAGAAAACATTCATGATATAGAAAGAAGACCAACAACTTTACCTATGTCACAGAACACAAGCATTAAATCACATTCCAGGCACGGAATTCATCAACGAACAAAAACAATTACATTAATTGCGATTCCAGGTCACGAAATACCACAGCGAACACAAAAAATTGCGTTACTTGCGATTGCCAAGGTCTGCCCTCACGGTGTCAAGCCGTACAGCGACGTATGCGAGTGTCGGATATTGATGAGCTTCTCATTGATTTCCCAGGCTCGATAAAATTGTCGATGACAAGGGCATGAGTAGCTAACGTCACACATAAATAGAGGTATCTAATTTGCGATGAATTCCATTCTTTCTTCCACACATGAAGAGCAGAGCTGAATATATTAGATTGGTGAGACCAGATGAGTTGGTTTCATCTTCCTGACTACAGCTATGGTGTTCCCAAGAGAATAAGGAGAGAGGCATAATTTATCATAGAATTAAAAATGCGAGAAATCTACACTCAAGATGTGAACAGCCGAACACTGCTTAGAGAAACAGCAAAATTGGAAAAATTATGAAACAAAATAGAAGTTGAGGAAAATGATATGAAATGCTGATATAAGCCAGCAGTGAATTGAAAAAGGAGGTCCGAAACAAAACAAAAAACTACTCTGTTTAAATAAAAGGAAACCTCACCTTACATACTCCCTCAAGGGATGCTTATTTCCATAGATACATTAGTTGTATCTTCTGAGAGGAAGCACAATGATTTCGGAAAAGTTCGTCGAACACTTTGACAGCAACGTGCGGCACCGGTGGCCATGGAGGTGATTTTCATGATACTGCTGACCGACCAGGAATCACGAACTCAATATTAATAAATACTTACAGTAATTTTCACTTATTAATACTTATTTTCAAAATACTATCAGAAGGCACGGTACCGTTAACGCTTGTTATTTTCAAAATTGCTTACTACAATTATCATTGACTTCAAATTTGAGTTGAATTTTGAACTTCAGTTTAACCAACTGTGGTTAAAGTGCTAAGCGAAAACACACCCGGTCCTCTCGCACTTGCCTCCTCTCTCCTGCCCTGCGCCAAATGTGCTTAAGTTAACTTATACCTTGAACTGCGCAGGACTGAAACTCAGAATTCATTGGCTAAGTTGTAATGCAGGTAAGTTGGCTAAATTTTTACAAAGCACCTTAACGTAAACATATACAAGCATTTGGAGCAATAACTTCGCAAAGGAAAACGTATTCAAATCGGTACAGGTATTCAGAGCAATCACTTCGCAAATGCAAATGTACCAAAATCGTTTCGCTCACTGCAATAAACTCTTCAATATTTTCCTAGTAACTTCACAAATTTCATGCGTCCAGCGCCATACAGGACGTTAAATGAATTCGTCTAAGGGTGTTTTCTGTCACAGTTGCTACTGCTCGCGATTAAATTGCAGCGCAATACGGTGTTGTTTTAGTGACGTGAATATAAAGCCTTCTGATAGAAATAAAAAATCCGCAAGGCGTAGTGTTCGACGATCGTGGTGCCACCAGCGAGATGTTAGACGACGGGACCCACCACATCCCACCCTACTATAAATAGGAGATCTAAACACGTCCGACTTGAAAGTCCCAACTGCACAAAATCGGCATCGAGAGGTGTTTTGATTTCCATGGCACGTCGTCTCACAGGTTTTAACGTGGCATGAGAGGCTTCCAGCAAATCGTTATGATACTACTCAATTGTATGACGTTTGCAGTAGTCGAAGTTTCATTGATAGTTAGCCGACGAAACTTCCCATGAGGAACGTCCATCCCTTTTGACGAGAAGAGCCGTGTACGTTGATGATAGCAAACTGTGCTATTACAGAAAAAATCGGGGAAATTGAACTTATCCAAATCTGATTGGGTGATTAGGCCAACTTGTGGAAATAAAGTACCTGTTCTGATATCTTAGCTTATAACTCAACAGTTCCAGCTCCAATGAATGATATTTCAACAGATTTCAAAATTACATTTCAACAGATCTCAAATTACATTTCAACAGATCTCAAATTACTTTTCAACAGATCTCAAAATCATACGAAGAAAAACAATTAGAGCGATAAGTTGCTGCAGTTTTAGCATCGTTCTGCCAAGAAGTTATAGACCTTACTTCGCATATGCATTTTTAGCACAGATGCAATGCCACAAGTCGTACACTTAACATTGCTCAGCACAAAGCGTGTTTTGATGTGTTCCCTATTCCTAATCTTTAAATAGAGAACTCATCCTCTTCTGTATAGTTTAAAACGTAACGTAGTGAGCAAAAGAATCATCATCAGGTTGTTTCAAGTGCCCAGTCTATAGATAAATTCTGAATACAATGTAAAGCAGTATAGTATAAATAGGATACCAAGTTCCATCTTACCAAATATCGTTATTTTTCGCTCGAAATGATCACACTTCAGACATAGATGGAATACTTCCCCATTTTTCTTGCTCAATTCCTCGGTTTTTAAGGAGGAATTGCCGAGTAAATTCTCATGACGTCCAGGAACATCCAACACTACAGCCGCATGATGAACTTCAGAGCGCAACACTCCCCTTAGTCCACGCAAAATCAGGAGAATTGACTCGATGTCTCCACTAATGACGCAAACACGACTCGGAATCAGTTCTTGAGCTGAATATAAGGCGTGGGTTTTGTATAATTTCGTAGAGCTTGGGAGGGGAGGGAAGCTAGGATCACAGCCAGCACTTAGCAACAGCCAGGGTTGCCTGGTCATGTTACTACCTAGTGGAGAACTGCAGCGCTGTCAGCACAGCTGCGAGGTCTGTGCTCCAACTTTTGGCATGCTCTCTCTCTCTCTTTCTCTCGTTCGAGAATATAGAAGATATGCAGCGAGAACACCAGTGCTACGAATGAGGAAGAGGTGCTTCTCTGTCATTTGTTACCATTTTTTTACTATGTTTTACGTAGGGAAGATTGTAAAAGTTGACGTAAATGTATACTATTTATCTAACCTGAACCAACCAATAGTGTGGAGAATCAACTTCGAATAAAAAAATTGGAAGTTAGATGAAGGGCTGAGTGAAAACTAACAAGTTCCTAGAAAATTTGTAAGGTTCTTGCTAATTTCAGGTATGGTGAGCTGCTTACATCGTATATGCAGAATCAGACGCTAAAACAAACTTCAAAACCTCCTAACTATAAAAAGGAGCTACTTAGTTGATTCCGAGTAAATCAAAAGCACTTTTACCTGGAGCTCTATTTAAAAACTTTCGCTCTTAGTGTTTCTCTCACCATTTTTTCTTTTGTTTTATTTTACAAGCTATTTTTCTCAAGTAAATTTAATATTTTAACTGCTGGTGGATCGTCAGCGATTAAATTTTGCCTTATTCTGTCAATATTATTTCTTCAGTAACTTTACTCCTGCAACTGCTGGTTTATCGTGACCAATGGAATTTTGCTCCGTTCTATTACCGATTTTCCTCGAGTAATTTTACATGTACATATAACTGCTGGTTCATCGTTACCTGTGAAATTTTTCCCTTTTTTATTACCGATTTTCCGCGAGTAATTTTACATTTATAACTGCTGGTCCATCGTTACCTATGAAATCTTGCCCTATTCTATCATTAGTTCAAATTGTAAGACTTGAATTCTTTGACTCCAAAGGAGACATCAGTCGCTGAAATTCCACAGCAGGTCCATTTCGTTAGCAGTATCGTTTGAAGTCGACGCTCGCGTGCCTGCAGGTTACGGCCACCCACGAGATCCAATGGGCGTCTTGTAATGAAATGTTGGTAGCTAATGCTTCCGTAAGTTGCTCCGCAGCTTTCACCATTGTAAATTGGAAAGGCGCTTCAGGAAATTGCCGTGTCTTCCCAGGATTTCATTTTGATACATAGAATCTGCACTCGATTATTCGCAATAGTTACAGAGTACTTGAACTGTCCCAGTAATAAGGCTCTATAGCATAAATCTCTGTTATGAACACAGCCAGGTTTGCTTTGCTGATATGGAATTACTAAATCCTTTGAAAAAATTCTACAGGGTCGGTTGAAACTAGAGGAATTGGTGAACAGCGCGGCGTGGTTCTGACGTCCTCACACGGGACTTGCTAGGAATGTTGCGATGGCGATGTATGTACACATACGACTTGTACCAACATCTGTTAGCGAGTACCAACATCTCTCAACATGTACCTTCACCTGTCAACCTGTACCTACATCTATCAACATGTACCTTCACCTGTCAACATGTACCTTCACCTGTCAACATGTACCTACATCTGTCAACATGTACCTACATCTCTCAACATGTACCTTCACCTGTCAACATGTACCTTCACCTGTCAACATGTACCTTCACCTGTCAACATGTACCTTCACCTGTCAACATGTACCTTCACCTGTCAACATGTACCTACATCTGTCAACATGTACCTACATCTGTTAACATGTACCTACATCTGTCAATATGTATCTACATCTATCCACATGTACCAACATCAGTTAACATGGACTAAAATTGTCAAAATACACCGACATATGCCAACATGCAACATCATGCACCAGTGTTTCAACAGGTGCCAATCAACGCCAACAAGCAACCTCACACGACATATCCCAATACTGTATGCGACAACATTACGCCAACATCACTCTCTATTCTTTACGAGATCATTGCACTGAAATTTCAAACGATCTGTACGAAAAAAATTGAACTGCAAAATGCAGTCTCGATATACCTTGATACTTGACAACCACAGACCCTAACATGGCGACAGCTGACTTTTAAACGACAAAAACAAGAATTCAAAAAGCGAATGGGCAAAAGAACTGCGCGAAAATTACGATTTTTTGCATTCCTCACATCAGTACCGACACGTTGGAAAAATTGGCGACCAGTAATCACGCGTTGATACTGAACACTTTGACCGCAACGTGAGCCGCCGGTGGTCACGGAAGGATTCTCATAATACTGCTAACCGACTAGTAGTCACAAACTTAATTTTTAAAAACACTAAATCAAAGCTAAACGAAAGTTCAATCTAGTTAATGCTAAAGCTATTTTAAAAATTGCTCACTACAATTGACTTTAAATTTGAGTTAAATATTGAACTTCAGCCTAACCCATCACAGCCAACGTGTTAACTGAAGTATTGATCAGGCTGAAAATTTGGTCCTCGCAAACCACAACGGTAGAAAATTAGGCGGTCGCAAACCACAACGGTAGAAAATTAGGCGGTCGCAAACCACAACGGTAGAGAATTAGGCGGTCGCAAACCACAACGGTAGAAAATTAGGCGGTCGCAAACCACAACGGTAGAAAACAAAATCCTTGTAAGCAGAACGAGTATAAAAGTACAAGTTTCAAATTTAAAACTATGGAAAATCAAAAAATTATAAGCTCACAAGCAACAGAGGTAGGAGCAGAACATACCTGAGTTAGCAAAGGCAGGACGCGGCGCTCACTCCCAACCCTGGATGGTGTTCACGCTAAGGGCAAATACTGCAGCACGCTCTGCTCTCTCTCTCTCTTGTCACTTTTGTCAAAAATTTCTACTCCATCATCACTGGTTCACTTATATTCGATCGCCACACAACACAAGCACAAACTGGTTAAGAACGCAACATTCACTGCACAAGGAAAATGGTAAATCTATCAAAAAACGCAAAAGTTACACACGGGAAGAATGCTGCCATTGCTACATGACAACACCGATGACGAAGGGCCATAACAAAAAGTTAACCCTAAGCCTGCTTGGATGAAAAATCATGAAAAAAAGGTGCTTGGAGTAAATCAATGCAAGAAGATATTGATGAGACTGGAAACAAGTTGGACAATATGAACGTTGAAAATACAATTTGACGGAAAGGTTACTACATTTCAACCAAAACGCGAAAATATACCTAGGTGCAAACAATTTTTGAGTTAAATGATGGTCATGAAACACCAGACGTACAAGAGGTGAAATATTCCCAGCAGCTGTTAGAACATTTCCGAATTGGGAATCTGGGAAGAACTATTTACTAGTAAAATAGAACGTTTTGAGCGTTCGGTCTTGATTAGCTGAGAAAATATAAGAACTGTTTTGTACATGAATAAACTGGGTCTATGGAAACACGGATACAGATAATTCGACGTATCGGGAGGACTATAGTAGAGAAATAAGCACAATGTTTAAGAAATTGCCAACATTAAAAACTTTCACCAATTACCAATAAACAGGGACAGAGTCAAATGAAAATCAACAGTTTTGCTCCAAAACTCAGCAATGAACACTTGAGCAAGAATAATAACGAAACTATTTTCAATTTACAAAAACCTAGTCGTTCAGAATTATGTTTAAACGATGTTTTTCACATCAGTCTCAAAAAACAGTTTGTTTGTGCAGATTAAACGGAAATTATTAAAACTTTTGACATTAATAAGCACTTTGCTGAAGCTTACGACCGAAATCAGAGAAGTGGCGCATAAACTCCTCCATTAATTAGGTTAATTTCCTCATTTGAAACGCGGACGCATCTGACAGGGACGGAGCACGAACAAAGCAATAGTACGGATCAAGTTGTGAAGCAGAGGTTCGTTTCAGCGAGCCCATTTGAACCCTGAGGGTTCCACCGTTAGTCAGCAGTCCGCGAGACACACACGCTTGTATCAACACAATTGACTGACCGTGTTCATACTAAGGTACTCTATTTCGAGTGCTCAAACTCAAAAAAGAAACACGATTGAATTACACACATTAGCTGTAGTGCTCGAGTGGGTGAAAGGCAATAAGGTTTGCTGAGAAGGTTGTATGAATTTCTTATGATGCTGCGAGCAAAATGTCATGGCATGTACTGAACCCGTGAAGCGGGTCGTCAGACGATCGCCACTGCGACGCACGCACAACCACCACCAGCGCTGGCGCCACACTGACAAATTTGTGCCCGGTGAGAACGAGTTTGAATCAGCTGACCGTTCAACCGTGCAAAAACTGGGTACCGCATCCGCAATTGATAAAATTAATTCTGAATTTGATTTGTCCTGTCCATAAACAATTATTAGAGTTATTTAAATTGGCAGAAGACATTTCAGCTGTAAACTCACATAGTAAACTCTTCATCCAGGAAATATTTCAATCAATTACTGTCAGAATCCTGATTTTGAACTTTTTATAACAAGATATAATATAAATATTCTGTAGAAGGGGTGGTGAGAACTTCTCAACTTCAGCTTAATTAAAGTACTTCGAGCGAGATAAGTTTCCGACTATAATTAAATATTAATGTTGAAAAATAATTCATTTTTCTTGTGTGTGGAGCTCTCAAGAAGTCTACATAAGCGACACTCTTGCAAAAATTTAGCAAATAGCTTAATTGAGAAAAATTAATCCATCGTATTTTTCATGCTCTCCATTTTCCTCTGAACCAACAATAATTTGATTCTTTCAACGTATGACATAATAAAAAGACAGTACAAGAAAAGAAAATCTTTTATTTCCAAAAAAAATTGAGACACAAAATCCATTGCGACCCACTGGATTTTTTAAATATTTCTTAACATAAAGGCCTTGAGTTTATTGACATAAAAAACACAGTAAGCTCTCGCAATAAACGCATAATGACTGCCTTCAATTGCACCTGCCTTATTTTTACAATTGCAAGAAATTGAAATTTTTTTCGACTCCTAAGTGGTCGTATATGCCGAATATGAAAAGATCAACAATCTCCGGTGGAGATAGAGACGGCCAGTGTATGGCGATATTTACGTCAGTTTTACCCGACCATCTACAACCACTCACCTTGAAAGAAAAAATGAGCGCTCAAACGGCATTTCCTCCAAAGGATGCATAACTTCCAATAAAACCAGGAAACACACAGGCCCATTTAACTTATTGCTACATCCACTGACACACAATAGTGAAAGCCTCAAAATTCAGCCTCTGCAAAAAAAATATTTTACGCACACATTGTCATCATGCTTTTTCAAATCAAGAGGCCATATTCGCATTCTTGACAAGCAGTTTTAGGACATCGGACCTCATTCGTTCATCAAATTATCTTTGATGTCGCAATGCAGCAAATTTATACAAACCTCACATCTAGCCCAACACAGAACTCAAGTTAGATCTAAAATATCGTATGGACTGAATGGACTGGTGTACATTTGAGAAGCTGCGTATTTTGATACTTTGTTTTTAAAGACACATTAACAAATAACCTAGATTATTATTTATGAGTTGAAATATTTTTGCTTTAAACTGGCATCTCATATTCTCCTGATGTCAAGGGTACGCAAAATTCCGAAGCCGAAGTCAAGTTACGGAGGCGGACCACAGCGCCAGCACGGCAGCCTCTCGAGTTTCCAGCGACAGCGTCGCCTGCGCTCGTGAGAAATTTCTCTCGTCAACGTAGACGTGGTAAAGTATAAAAAAAAGACGCTCATAGCTGGTGATTTTTACCTCTTTGATCGTAGTACCGAAAAATGCGATATTGAGTTACCACAGACTAGCTTTTAAACATAATTATTTCATTCAGTGCCGAAATAATTATTGAAGCAACCAGCTGTGAGCATTTGTATTTGTTCTACTCCCGGATTTTCGTTAAAGCCTAGCATTTTTAGATTCTGGATTTTGGGCGACCAATTCCGCATCAGTTAACTCGGTCACGTGTACAACGGAATCTTTCACTCTTGTGTTTCGTTGGCGTTGAGTCAAGACAATGAAGAGCTCATGGAACGCCATCTGTATTAACTGCACCTCGGCTGCCGGCCGGGTCCTGCTCATGTAGTCCTGTTGCTGCTGCTGCTGAGACTCGCGATGTTTAACTTGAATTTTCCTCGAAGCATCTAATTTAAACGATAAGTACAATTCAAAATTCCAAAGCAATAAAACACAGATACGAGTATATGCATATTTGATTCATAGCATGGGTTGGTGCTATACCATCAGCGTTCTTACATTGTCAACAAGAAGTAAAGAGTAATTTCAACCCTCGTAAACCTAGTAACGTTCATAAAGAGAGGAAAAGGAATTTAACCGTAACGCCGAAAAATGAGAAATTACTGAACATCAGCTAATAAGTGTTAAAAAATATGGGAAGAACTAACGACCGTAAACCCAGTGCTCCTAACAAGAGCATGATTAATTTCGTCTTCTCCGTCCGGCAATGCCGAGTGATAACTTCGAGTCTCACCCCATCAAGACACCTTGATATTTAAAAGAACTCATTTCTATGGTGGGATGTAAAAATTCCTACTAAATGTCATCATACTCTGGAGGTTTTAAATGAATGTACAACATCTTAAGTGCAATTTTATCCAACTTTAAAAATCCTTGACTTCCAAGGAGTTTTGTAAAGTGTTTTGTCTCCTAATCTCTGCCATGGTCATAAATTGAAAATCAAAATAAACGTGTATTGATTGAACGGCAGTCAAGCTTGCACCACATTTTTACGGATAAAATTATGAACCAGTTCACAGCTCCTCACTGTTTCATGGATCAGTTAAAAGAAAAGTAGTAACTGGGCGTGTCATGCCTTCTGTACCAGCCCACTGTTTTAGTCGTATCCTTGTTTGACTGTTAAACCTCATTACTTTAATTGTTCGTGGCGTCAAAGCTGTGTGGCTCTTATTTTGTGCAGAGTTTGTCCCGTCGCGCAAGGAAAGCAATGGGCGTAGCGCGGCTACCTGGCACGTCGCGCTGCTGGCAACAGCAGATGCGTGTCTGGCTTCTGGCGTACATACATACGCACACACTGACACACCTGCCGTACCGTAGACGCCCTTGCACTATTCTCCTGCTCTTTGCGAAAAAGGGGTGAAGGAAAATAAGATAAAAGTGATAGAATTGCAGCTCGCCCTCCAGCCTGGGAGTGTTTTATTTTTGTTCTCAGTTGCTCAGGGTTTTGATTCTGGGAAAATCACGGTGATGAGATCGTGCTGATGAAGAAAATGAATCAATACTGAGAGGTGGGCAAAAGCTATTCGTATTAAATTCTGTACCCCTTAGCACAGTAGTTTTTCTGGAAATTATTTCACACTTATTGAGGTGTTCGTTAGGTACCGTGTTAGTTCCACGTATTATTTTCAATTATTGCGGCTCGCTAGACAAAATTTGTTTTCAATATTATACCATATAAGCGGTGTTCCTCGAATACTTTTACGGTTGTTTACGATCGTAATCATATAAACGAACTATACAATAATTAGCTTTTACATTTTTTATTTAAATATTTGAAAAGTCATATACCGTTGTTGAGAAATAGCGCTGAATCTAAGACTTTAAAAAAATCCATTGATAGTTCAAGTTAGCTTCCGGGATGATGAAACCCGCGTCAAAACTCCGTGCAGCAATAGATATGTTACTTCTTTAGCGCTTGTTGTTCTACGGTCCTCCGAAACAGCTGTATTGTTTGTTCCACATTGTCGGCTGGTGTTGAGATGAGTAAATTGGTGTTGTTTAGCCTAAGAAAAAAGAAATCGAAGTGAACTCTCTGAGTCGTGATCTATTTCATGCATTGTCATGTTAGCAAAAATTACCGCCCTGTTGGTCAGTTTGGGCAATAATTCATTAATGAAAATTATACATTATTAAATTGTATGAATTTACATTCTTTCTTCTTTCGAACAACTCTAATCTTGTGTTTGGATGACCACGTAATTAATTTCAGTCAATATAAACTGTAATTTCAAAAAAACGGGAATTTCTAATCATTAGGATGTTTTCAGGTATCCAGTTTACAAGGTGGGGGTAGGGACGTACAGACCAAGCAAAACGAACTGCGGATCAACATATAAAGGAATTTTTCAGACTCATTTGTACTTCACTAGTAGGTGAGGGCACTATTTCTGTGCGAAGGTTCTGCACAAAAACTGCCAGACGTACTCATGCATGAGTAACATCGGGCCAAAATGCTTCTGCAATTCATTTCGAGTCTATTGTATGTACAATTGTACATGCATATCCCTTCTTGAGACTAGAGCTATTGCTTTGCTGTGCATGGCCAGACCTTGCTTACTGCGTCTCAGGGCAGACAAAATTCACCACCCTCAGTCATCTCAACTTTGGAGAGATAGACCTCGAAACCAACATCCAATCTTTACGTCGTATGATGAGAAACCAGAATACGCTCGTTTTCATTCATTCTATGCTCATTAGTTTCCATTGTCATACTCATCGTATATGCGGACGCAAACTGAGTCACGCACTTTTGTCAAAAGATATTGCTGCTGCTTGTGAAGTGCACACGACTGAAGTGCACACGATTTTTCAGCCCGACACATCTGCGCCTCACACGCTTCTTTCATAGCTGGAGCAGCTTTCAAAGCTACACCTGTAACGTGGATACGCTCGGTCTTGTATCAGTATGGAAACTATGATATTAGGTTTAGCAGTGACCTGAATTAGAACCGTAAAGAATGTTTTCACTATGCATGAGAAAATAGCAACTTTCTCATGCCATAAATATGTCCCAGAAATAAACATCGAGAAGTTTAAGCCCTATTTTCAAATGTGCGGCACGTAATGACAAGACAAAGTCAGGTTGACTCAAGAATCTGTACCCCGATTTGGTCGTGGGTTAAAGTTTATATTCAGTCAAATCCGTCTGTGGTCGTCAGATTGGAGTCGCTGCATTGTTTACTGATAGACGAAAGCAGTCAATATTGCACACAAAGAATTTTTTTTTTAAATGAAAAGTAATTTTAGATCTTCACCTCTCGGTCCTACTCAAAAGCTGTGTAGTTGGAGACACTCGTTCTCAGAGTGCCCATTAATTTTATAGCAAATTTGAAGATACTTCGAAAATGTACCAGTGCTGTTTTTTCCTTTTGTACTTAGAACATACGATACATGTACAGGTTTAATATCTAGAAATACTTATACGATAACTACACAATTTATAGTCATGATCCAGAGTAAACCACGGTTTGATGATGCTATTCGCCACGTGGAGAGTGAAAATCTCGCGTTATTAAAAATTTTTGTTTCGGAGATCCCTGGGCACTGAGGTGTTTTTTTACAAACATCAAAACCATCGTCAAGTCAGTCGTACTCTGTACTAGTCACCGTGGTAACTCTTAGTAACTCGAGTGGTGGTGGTGGTGAGTTCTCACTCTTCTGTGGAATATTCCAGCAATGTGAGCCTAATTTTCTACCAGTATGGGAAGCGAAGAAACTTAGCTAGATTCCCTTCCCTACCCAGGTATACGTCATAAATGCCAATATGTCAAAGGTATTAAAATGATTGCATGAGTGTGACAGGAATAAAACATTATTTTTGTACTAGTGTACAAGGCCCGCCAAACATGCTGGGATTCAATATTTTCTTTAGATACATTTTTCAGCTATGGATGATAAACAAATATATCCATCCCAATAGCAACTGCGAAAAAATGTTCTCGTACTTGTGCTCTGGGGAAACTCGTATCACAGATACGGTCATTAAGCATCCTTATGAGCGTGAAAGAGAGTCGGAGGAAGCGGACTCTAAACAAATATAAATACTCGTATATATATTAATAAATCGGTGAAGATACCACGGGTATTATTATGTAAGAAGATGTGAAATACCGAGCTTGCATTTACTCTCATGTCATTACGTGACTCAAGCACCGAGCATGTCTGGAAGAACGCCATGAATTATACTGTTGTAGATCATGGAAGTTCAGGAGCAGCTCCTTTCACTCGGTCGCTAAGTCTCCTAACGATGTTGATCCTCGAGTTATTCATCATTTTATGAGAAAAATAATAGAAAAAGAGAGAATCACCTTTAATTTAAAAAAAAATGAAACATGAACTGCATTCTCATCAATTCATTATTTGTACTTTCAATATTTCGTTACACAAAAGTCCTAACTTGGTGGACAAAATAGAAAAAACTAAAAACATACTTGAGAGGAAAAGCCTAAAGCTTTTCGTTTAGACATAAGATTCGATATTCTATTTCATTTATTTGAGCTTCTACTTTGGTACATATACTTGTAAAAATTATTCCAAATCACTCTCAATTATTCATGAAATTATTCAAGCATCATAACTCATAAGTACAATGAATTGGTCAGTTAACTTTGATTGATTTTTATCTACATAAGCTAGAGTCTTCATAAGATGACCATAACCTCGACTGTAATTCTATTCTTAGGATGAAGTCTTTTCGTATCTGTTCTGCTTCCTTTGAAGAAACGTTAGCGGATTAAAGAAAACAAATATTTGCGTATTGTTTGCATTTCACTCTTCGCCCTCAAGGGATTTATCCGTCATCTGCGTCTGATCCTCGTTAGTGGTAAATTTCGAACCTTCTATTTAGGTCGCCTTATTGACGCGCTTGAAAAATTCAGAGTGGGGAAATCATTAAATCCAATGTCCTTGGCGTGTACGTCAAATATTCACACTAAAACTGAATTTGGATAACCTTACTGATGGTTGATAAAGAGGTTGAACTAATCTCAACTTTACCTGCTCGATTTGAAAAGAGAGGAAATGCCAGCTCAGGCTCAATATTAATACCGAAAAGCACCTATGTTAAGACAACGTTCCCAAAATATACAATTGCATCACACGTGATTCGCGGCTAGACCATAAACATGATTTCACATACAGGGTTGGAGTACCATTTGAGGACATGTTCTTTTTAGTTCATTGCAGGCTTAAATCAGTTGTGATATATTTTTCTATTTCAGATAACTCATTCAAAGTAAGATGTTAACACAAGAATATGCAACATACGCATTCATAGTTGCATCAACTGCAAATTTTAGCGATTTAGAACACAGTAACTTTTTATATGCTAGAAGATCATTTGTTCAAATGTTCGGTTGGACCTTGACGAATGCGATGACAATTTTTCCCCAGCAGCAAAACGAAAACAGCATTCTCAACGCTCAGATACCCTACGAGTACCAGAATTTATACGGAATGTTAAAAACATTATCGATGAGGACCTCGGAATAACGATGAGGAGCGTTGCCGTAAAACTCCACGTTTCAGAGTGGAATATCAAATGTGTGGCTCATCAGGACATTCGAAACACGTCATGTGTAATGTGGAAAGGGCAATTCGGATCAGCAAAGCCACAAGAAAATCGTCTCACGCGTTCATAAGGGTTAAGTGTGTAAAGGAAAAAACAAGAACAGGGCATGCTTTCGTTTTTCTCCGATGAAAAAAACTTCTACTAGAATCAGGACATTAACCGACTGTAGGTGGCTATTTGCAGATCCTTCTTTAATTAAGAACCCATGGTGATGCACACCGAATTTCCGGCTACCGTGATTGATTTTAGGAACTGTGAAGTTCAAGTGAAGTTCAAGTCATTACACCTTACATATTCCCACAAGGCCTTAGGGTTAATGCTGCTGAATACATTGATGTTCTAAAAACGGCTGTTACGCCCCGGATAGATCAAGTGTCCAATGAAAGGCCATATACGTGTATCAGCAAGACTCAGCACCTTCACACAAAGCCATAGTAACCCAAGATTGGTTGTCTGAGAATTTTTACGATCATGTGACCACCAACATGTGGCCCCCAACTCGTCAGATTTAAATCTTATAGACTATTACGTGTGGAGCATCGTTGAAAGGGAAAATAATGGACATCTTCAAAGTACCATAGCTTTACTGAAGGCCACCATTGTGCAAGTGGTCTCCGAAAGGAATAAGGACCTCTTAATTTCAGCTTGACAACTGTTTAACACCCGAATAGAAGCAGTCATTGAAGCCTAAGATGGTTTCGTAAAATAATTTAATAAAGCGATGCCATCGAGAATATTTGCATAAATTTCATTGAAGGATATATTTTTTACAGAGAAATTATTTTAACGTACTAAAATCATCTTCAAATAGCCCTCAAAACCTGTATATGTTCACGTAGAGAACTGATTTACATTGAAACACGTGCCTGTAACGTATATTAAGTAAATATTAATATCATAAAAGAATAAGATGGCTATAGTGATGGACACAGACGATTTGAAGAGAGAGTGACTGCTATAAAAACGATAAACATAGCACTTTATTTCACAATGTTAATTCTAGAACTTCAGTTGCCCTTTTCTAAGCCAAAAAATAATTCATTCTCTTCTACGCCAGTTATTCGAGAGTGCATGCAAATACGTGCTGATAACTTAGAATGTACTTGTTTGCATAATACACAGAAATCAGGGGAAATAAATGTTGTGAAGATTTTTTAAGTAAAGCTAAGGCGGGTAAAAACATCTTTCATAAAAATCTCACGATGTCTTTCAAAAATAGAGCTTTCGAGCGTATCCACACTCATCTTCAATATCTGGAAAATTAAATTGAGATTTTTTTATGGTTAAGAAATAAATGTTGTGAAGATTTTTCATTGTTAAGAAATAAATGTTATGAAGAGATCTTGTGCGTCAGCGCAAGAGAGCGAGAGCTCGCACGTCGCGATACAGCGGCGCTAAAATGCTCCTGGCTATATACGTTCACACTGATGTGAAACTTTACTCCTACAAAAACTGTCAACCAACTTTAATAAGCGCAAAAAACACTATTGTACTTGAATTATAACACGATTAACAAAAGGAGCATCAGAATCTTTCTATTTACTCTTAGAATCAACCGTATAAATACATTTTACCTATATACTGTAAAGCAGTATTCAAGCACCACTATGCAAACTACGAAATCACAAAGACCACACGACCTGGGACTACCATTTCATAAAAAATTAGCATGCGCGTGATACTGAGTAATTAACTTTGGGATGAGAAATCATTTCGCTGATTTTCAGTACACCAAAGTGTGGTTATGGCTCACGTGGTTTAACAAAAAAAAGCTATTCTTCAACTCCGGCGATGCAGCACACGTTAGATGTTTCAACCCAATTAAACCATCGATGGTTTTACATCCTTCCTTATCGTGGACAAGTAAGTGCATTAAAGTCTCTTCTTGTCTGATGAACTAAATAATTAATGGCTTCACTGTAGTATGAAAATTGAAAAAAATGAAAA
>JACJUY010002016.1:90797-106223 GCA_014220935.1 Platorchestia sp. MABIK
CCTGCCACTAGCACCTGCAGATGAAGTAAAAGCGCCAGCTTTCAACTGAAAATTCATTTAATTTGGTTTTAGATACTTCATCGGAGGCTTGAGCCTTTACTTTTGAAAAGGTATTGAAATCACTGGCTGTTACCAAAGGGTTTTCAATATTACTTCTGCGGCTTGAATTTTGGTATTGGGCTATGTCTTATAATTTTCCATGCTCGTTTTGTATTATTTATTGCTGTTAAGAGCTCCGGGTAGAAATGTGTTTGTTTTGCTTCCATGATTTCGTTTTCGAATACTCTTTTCATTCTCCTTACATCTGTTGTGAAGAGTACTGTTTTATTCATTTTTACTTATTCATTTTGTGTTCACACGAGAAGTTTTTTTTGATTGAGCAAAGCTCCTTAATTTGATCTGATATCCAAAGACTGAGCGCTTTGGCTTGTTTTTTTTAATAGGGTAAAGTGCAAGTTTATTTAAAGATACTGTTAAATCTTTACTGAAGATTGAAACTTGCAAGTCAACATCATCAGATATCATCATGCTCCGAAAAGAAAAATATGATTCTCTTTTTCAAAATATTTTCCGAGAAAAAATGTAGTTGCTTTACTCGCACTCATGCGAAAATTTTCGTTTTTTCATTCTGACTTTCACTGATCTCATACCCTGTATTGAGGACACAATCGGAAATAAGTGTCAGTTTTTGAACAATGTTGGGAAACAGTTCAGCATTATTTAGGGGAAAGTTTAAAGTTGATTTGGGACTAAAATACTCTCAGTATCACAAAATTGAACGCTCTTAAATAACCGTGCCGGATGATGCATTAATACTCGCATATCGTATTTACGCATAAATTTAACAAAGGTTTTCTTTGTAGTACAATCAAGAAATTATTTTACTAAAATATTGCTCACCGAACAAGTAGATTTGGTAGACGAATCCTTAACTAATTTGGGATTATGCCAATTTGATTTAACCAAGACTTCTTTATCTAACTATATTACCAGCTTCTAACATTCTACTCTATTTAGATAATTTGTATTCTCCTTTTATGATAGGGGAAAGAAATCAATGTCTCACTCTATTTAATTTACATACCGTACCAGATGTGAAAAATTAATCCGAACCAACGGAATGTTGTGCCCGACAACACTTGAAAAGTAAACTGACTATTAGTGCCAAACTTTTGAACCAGCAACTTAATGAGAAATTCATCGCTTCCTCCGCAACGACTGGTGATGATGAAAGGACAAACTTTATTGCCACCTTGTTTTTGCGATTTCACCCATTGTCATCTTCAAGTTCCAGTGCGATAAACCCTCAAGGCCATGACTTCTGTAATAAGCATTGCTTTTACCCTGCGAATGTACTTTCTATTATTGGTTCGGATCTTCGGAAGGCATTGTTATTACGCGCTGAATGGACTCCTTGAACTTCATTCCAACTTAGACTGTGCTTCATTCTCAGTTACTTTCGACTGAGACACGTGGGTGTGCCAACGCTTCTAAATCAATTTAAAAGGAACTTTTCATTCATGTTACGGCGTATCAATTAAAAAGAAAAAGCTAATGGCAATATTGAATTGATTACGTTCAGTAGCCTAGTCAGGGGGGGAGCTACGGGGGCCATCACATTTGCCATTTCTTAAATATCTAAGTCCAAATGTGGAAGTGATCTTCCTGCCACTAAATCCAACATCTCTAATACAACCCAAGGATCAGGATGTGATTGTATCTTTCAAAGCCTACTACTTATGTTTCACATTTGAAAAATGAATCAAAACAATTAATATGGGAAAGGACCTTCAATTTTAGAATTTTGAATTTTTTTATCATCCTCAATGCAGTGCAGATCAGAAGAAAAACGTGGAAAAATACACTAAACACTAAAATAAACATAAAAGGGGCTAGGAAAAAATTTTGCCTTTAAGTTAATAATTTTTTTGCAAAAGAAATATAACATATAAGACATTGCTATAAATCCAAAGTTTTCTTTAGATGACATCAATGACTTGCTTCATGCAGATAGAGAAGAACTAACAAATGATGAGCTTGCTGAAATAGAAAAATATGATAAAAGGAACAATGATAAAATTTCCAAAACTCTTAAATTTAAATCATTGCATATTTTACCCTAATATGGTAATTGTTTATATTTTGTCTTGAGAAAATGTAGTTTAAAAGTATTAATTTTTTTTTTAAATTTAATAAGAGATATTTTCGTGGAAAGGAATACGACTGTATTTAATACATTTTTTTGGTGGAAAATTAAAACTTGTTTTACAAACTCTTGCTTTAACACAACCCTTAGAAACAAATTAAGGATTGAATCAAAGAATAAATTAATAAATTGTAGTTTTGCGCAAATGACTCAATTTAAAATTTTTGCTGTAGTATGGTATTTTTTAAATTTGTTTAGCTCTTATGAGTGAACCAGTTATTTAAAAGTAGTAAATAGAATTTCAAAACATTTCCATGAAAAGTGTCTTACAGAAATTAACTTCACACAGAGTTATTATTTATGTTACAAATAATCATTTAAAACTGGTTGCACATTGAAGTTGATGGACTTTTACTGTCCTAGAATAATTTTCTATTTAGTTTATGGTTGAATAAATAAAAGTATAGATATACTGTATTGTAAACTACATTGTAAAATCAAAGATTTAAAAAGTTGCATGTCAAAAGTAACTTTCCTCTATCTTATATTATATATTAATTTCATGGCATTGGTAGTAAATACATTATTGCCAATGTAAAGTATGGAAATTGTTATTGTTTTTGCCTTTTTAAAATATCTTTGTAATCACCTTGTTGCAGATCTGTTATCACAACTATGGCACTGTTGTACAGAAAAGGTGGTTTATCAAGAAGTCTTTCATCAATAAACTGCATTTGGTAAATATGAATGAATGATAGATAGATATTCTCTTGTATTTTTACTTTTTCTTTGTGGGTATAAATCAGGTTCTTGATCTCATTTTATAGGTATTTTTTTTATCATATGTGATAGTATAAGTGTATTCTTAGTCTTCAATAAATGTTCATCCTGTTAAAATTATGGGGGCAAGTACGACGACGAAGATAGTTCTGCAATTTATTGTAAGACAACATATACAGAACACAAAAGGAGAGTGCTAGAGGCACACATCCTAACGGCAGCAGGTGGAGACGGCGACTGACCGAGTCAAACAAATTAATGCGCACTATGTCTAGACGTCAAACTTCTAGAACATTCCAGGAGCGTTTGGAGATATGTAATACTAATATAAGTATTACTATGAAAGTCACATTTTAAGTCAACAAATAAGTAAAGACTATATACTGTTATTTCATACATGGAAACAGTTGTACAAATAAAAGAACTAGTTTGACCGCTGCTTCCAAGAGAAACGTCTGGAACAATAAGTATCTATAAACATAAGAAACAGAAAAAACACTCAAGGTGTAACTTTAACACATCCAACCGTATCTGTTGGTAAGTCATATTAAGACCTGACTCAGAGAGGTCATAACTTGCACAATCAAATCATGAAGTCTGGCATTACGTTTATCTGGTACTTAACGAAAACTTGTACTGACTTACCACTGATCAAAGGATTTGGCATCAAGAATTGTAAAAATAATTTTGTCTGTGAAAACAAACGACTTACTTTCCACATACTTTTTTCCTAATGAGGCTTAGGACTTGGTAACCTGGTAAAGATATTTTTTTAAAAACATGGTTCAATTGAAAATATTGGGTAATATATAAAATTGTAATTTCTCTTAGAGTTTTTGAATTTAGAATAAATTAAGGTTCATCATTGAACTGAGCATAATAAGTTTCATTAGAATATAACACAACAGTTCAACAATTTAAATTAAGAAAGACCTGAAAATTTTTCCATGACAAACTTTTTATCACAAATTAGAAAATTTCATAAGTGTAAACCAAAATATATGTTGGAAATCAAAAAGAGCTCTAAAGGAAAAGAAGAAAAATTTTTACTACAAGTTCAATAGTATCTATCAAAACTGGGAGAAATTTCATCTTCAAGGAAAAAGAAGGGAATTGAAGACATCTAGCTGTGTATCTTATTATTTCTTTGGTGTCAAGAGCCTCAGTAGGCTGCTGTAGAGCCTTGAAATTTTTTTTGTGAAAGTTTAGGTGCCATTGTTGCAGAAATTTACTGAAAAAACTGAGAGTTAAAAATCAGACAATTTCTGGAATTGATGATACTCTTAATCAATATTTTTTACATTTAGTTTCTGTACAATTTGGTCATTACAGTTTGTTTATTTTCAATGCAGCACATACCCACATTTGAAAAATTTTTGTATAAATATAAATTACTACTAGCTATGGAATAAAATCATGGCTTGCATTGAGTATTTAAAGCAGCAGACTGATTAGTTGCATTCCATGTTGCATTCAACAGTTTATTTATTTTCTTTCGAGTTTGTTGTTCCATCAGTTCAACTTCAGTGGAATTCAGGAATGCTCATTGCAGTTCAACATCTTTTTTGTACATTCATTTTGGTCATATTTTTATTGAGGTGCACTGTTCTTTATTTATCCTGTTACTATAAGCAAATGACTAAGGCTGTTAATAATTCACTAGCACTGAGATCTTCATTTATAATTCCTACATTTCACCATTTTTTAGTTTCATTCCTTATAATTTGACAATAAAAGTTATTGGTTTAGAAAAAAGATGTGATATTTTACCTACAGTGACATTCTTTTCACAGGAAAGCTGCCAGCATTGGCATAACCCACACCTCAAAATGCTCAAGACATTTCTGCTCCAGACAGGAAATCCCAATTAAGGGGGAGGTCAATCAATCTGAGCAACACACATCAAACTCTTCAAACACAAGTCACTCATCTTTCAGCCAGGATGAAGTACGAAAGTTTGGTGCTCTAGCTGGGGAATGGTGGGTGAGGGATGGTCCCTACAAAGCCCTACATTCCCTCAACTCCCTCAGAGTTGCTCTGGTCAGGGATGGCATCATTGAGGCTGAAGCTAAGGCTGGTGTAGGAAGTGCAGAAGTGCGTGGGGATAGTGGCAGTCGACCACTGACTGACATTGCCATCCTAGACGTGGGGTGTGGAGGGGGCATTCTCACAGAGCCTCTTGCCAGACTTGGAGCTTCTGTCACAGGTCAGCATCTAGGCTCCCTTGCTAGTGGAAAAATGCTATGTAAATTAATGGTGTATGTAAAGCACCATGGGGTGTGGGCAGCACATGCCAAGAAAAAAAGAGGAATATTACAATGGGAATGATGTTGTTGAACTCAAATCTATGTAATGTTGGTTCCTTCCTAGGTGAATGTGGTTTGGGAAATGGGATTATTGTTGAGAGATTATTGGAGCTTGATATGACTTTGAGATTTTCTACTATGTGGATGAGTGTTGCAATTAATTGTAAGTAATGATATATTATGTTCTAAATAGGCGTGGGAAGAAATTGTGATCAACTCAGCCGTACAGATGCTGTGTAAAGTTTAATTAATCAACAAATTTTGTTTAGTATGAGATACAGGGTTTCATTGTTGGTTTTGTATAACATACTCGGGGAGAGGGGATAAATTTTTTATATATAATATAAATTTTAATTCTCCTGCCCTGTGTTGTGTTAGGTGTTGCTCAATTCGTCCTATCACAAGGAATGATAAAAATTTAATGTGCTGGCCAAGTGATATCTTCATATTGGTGCTGAGTGTCTGCTTTGTTTCCATGTCCATCATTAAGTACTGATGTTCATCAATATATGTTTTACCTAGCTAAGCTATTGTCATTGTAATAATTTCTGCTTTGTTTGAATTTCTCAGTCACAAGTTCTCTCACTTGCTGTTATAGTTGATGTTGCTGAAGTTCCTCACATTTCATCATAAATTTTAACATGGTTATTATCACATGGTGGCCTTTGATTTAAATTTAATTTTTGGCATTCTATGTTCTTTGATTTTGATGCAACAGCCTGCCCCTGTTGTGTCTATGAGAATTATCACTCCCAGGGGAAAGTGTGAGGGCACAAGTTGAGGGATAGGTATGACTTTTTTCTTGTGGAAGTAGAATAGGCTTTTTGGTTTTGTTACTGGCTATCTTTTTACCTTTTTTGGTTTGCTCCTGTCTTGTCATCTTTTCTAGGAACTATTACATGCTTCTTCAACTTTCATCTAATTTTATAAACTTCCATTTGAACATGCTGTGTCTATGCACAGGAAATCTTATGTGAAAACACACGTTGTGCATAGATTCCTTGTTCTCTCAACTCCATGCTGAATGATGTTTCCCTCCTTCCTCTCTTTAGAACAGTTTTGTGGTGGTTAGGGAGACTTGAACTAACTTGCATTTCAATCTAACCTGATTTAAATGCCTGTTGTATTCGATAATTTAGACACCTTTGGTCATATGCCATGATCATAGGGACTTCTCTCATGCATTGAACATCAATTTTAAGCTGAATGCCCTACGCCATTCTTGTTGAATTTTTACCTCATCTACAATTCATATGTTAGTGTAAATTTGGTTTTGAGCATGACTACTCTAAACCATTCTTGTTGATATTCATCCTTTATCTCACAACTCATACATTAATTAAGACCTGGTTGCTGATTCTGGAAAATTCCCACCTCATTCCAGGACTGGATGCTTCTGAAGAGAGCATAAAAGCAGCAGAGCTCCATGCAGCAAAGGACCCTAAGCTGCACAACTGCCTCTGCTACGTGTGTGAGGACCTCGATGTCTTTGGCCAAGCCCCAGAAAACCAAAACTTTGATGCGGTTGTTGCTTCAGAGGTCATTGAGCACGTCGACTGCGTGGAATCTTTCATTCAGTCTTGCAGCAGATGCATCAAGCCTGGGGGGTCGCTGTTCCTCACAACCATCAACAGAACACCTCAGTCTTTCTTGGGCGCCATAGTGGCGGCAGAGTACCTGCTAGGCGTTGTCCCTAGGGGCACTCACACTTGGGACCGTTTTGTGAAGCTTGAGGAGTTGAAGTCCATCCTCACCAAAAGTGAGTTATATTACTGGTATTAAAGCATTTTCAGATGGTGTGAAAGAAATCATTGATTATGATTTTTGTGAATTGAATTTAAATTAATTGAGGATGACAAAGGTGTAGTTAAATTAACATTATTATACCTCATGTTGTGGTGGCATTTAGTTATGGCTAATGCATCATTTTCCTTGAGTACTCAGAGATTGAATAAAATGTTAAATCTAAACAAAACCTTACTGTCATTTTCTAATCGTAGTCTGAGCTTGGGATTAACATCCTTAGGTGCATGAGTAATTTTTAAAACTCATTTGTTTGTATGCTCTCAATTTTTCACTGAATTACATACCTATGATCATTACAGTAGTATTACCAGGAATTGGACCTTGGTGTTACAATTGCAAGTTATAGGTTGGTACAGTTTAAGCCACACATGTAAATATATCTGTTATGTTTAGCAGAAACCAGTACTTCCAGTGTGTAGCTTTTGAATGACTTCCTATTATTTTGTGGGAATATTTTGTAGAAGTGAATTTGGTCTAAAAATTATTCTCCAGAACACTAAGTGTAAGATGATTGTGGGGGTGGGAGCAATGGATGTTCACTAAGATTTGTAAATTTTCATGCTTTCTATTAATTCATGTGACCAAACCAGATTTCACCAGTAGTGTATTTCACTTTCAGTGTCAATGTTGGTGAAAGTTTTGTCATATGATCTGCCATTTGCTTGGCTATTATGTGATCTATTTATCAATTCTTCTCATTAAAGCATTTTAGAAAGCCAGTTGTTGTATCACATTCTTTGTGACAGTGTTGTAGAAAGCATATTTTTTGTCATCTTTTTTTTTCATTTTTTCTTCATTAATTTCCTTTCTTATTTTAAATCTCTGTTGTCGGAAACTGACAGAAACTTTGGGACCTCTCGTCACAAGAGCCTTGTTTCTAGCATCCAACAGTCTTGCCTTTGGCATTTGCTTGCAAGTGTTATCCAACAATCTTGTATTTTATAATTGTGCTAGAAAATTTTGGCATCCAACAGTCTTGCCTTTGGTATTTGCTTGCAAGTGTTATCCAACAATCTTGTGTTTTATAATTGTGCTAGAAAATTTTAGCATCCAACAGTCTTGCTTTTAATAATTGTGCAGGACATTTCTAACATCAACAACCTTGTGTTTTGGAATGATGCAGGACAATACGAGCATCAAAAGATTTCACCTTAGGTGACTGTACAGACCACTACATTGGTTGACTTTCTCTCTCAATCCCCCTCAGGAGAATACAACTATTATATCTATGGGAATTTGCACTCCCAAGAGGGAAATGTGAGGTCTCAAGCTGGGTTAGGTAGGCCTTCTTTTTATTAAAATGAAATGTTTTTTTTTTTAATTACGTTAAGGACCACCATTTTTTCGGTTCACTGCTGTTCTGTTTTTCAGCACCTACTGCTTTCTTCTTCAACTTTCATCTTGTTTCATAAATTTCTTTCTCGACGTACTGTTTCTATGCCTCTTCTGCGTAGAATCCGCGTTCCTTTATCTCCATACTAAATAGTGCCTTCCTACTTCCTCCCTTTGAAATGCAAATTTTTTTTAGCAGTTAGGGAGGCTTAAACTAGCATCAAATCTAATCAGTCCCTCAACGTGTTGCGTGCAGGCGGCCTGCACCTGAGACTGCAGCACGGGATGCTCTACATCCCAGGGGTGGACACGTGGTGTTGGATCACCGACACCTCCGTCAACTATGCTGTGCATGCTGTTAAGGGCTAGTGGTGCTGGTGCTAGGCTTGCAGCACTGGTGCTGGGCTGCACTGATGTTATTTCATACTTGTGCTATGCTTGCTTAAAGCACTTGTGCTATACTTAAAGCACTTGTGCTACGCTTAAAGCACTTGTGCTACGCTTAAAGCACTTGTGCTATGCTTAAAGCACTTGTGCTATGCTTAAAGCACTTGTGCTACGCTTGAAGCACTTGTGCTATGCTTAAAGCACTTGTGCTACGCTTGAAGCACTTGTGCTACGCTTGAAGCACTTGTGCTACGCTTGAAGCACTTGTGCTACGCTTGAAGCACTTGTGCTACGCTTAAAGCACTTGTGCTGCGACTAGTATGCGAGCAGCTTTTGAATTGACTGGTATTTCTAATCCTATCATTGCAACTTGTGAGTTCAAACTGTTCTCATTTTGCACAACTTGAAGGTTTATTCAGGCTACATGGACTTCATCAATCTTGTTTTTGAATTGCTGTAGTGGCTGTGGGTTATGCTAGTAGTCATCAGGTTATATTGTCTTACAATAAGTTACTTATGTTGAAAGTGGCTGAAGACAAAGAAGAAGTTCTAAAAACTCGCACTACCAACTGTTGTTACTCTGAACGAAAAATTTTAACCCCAAAAAATGCCGTTGCATCTCCGAGACGCAGCCATAATGGTCTCAGGTAGAGTGCAGTAAAGTGTGCTGTGATATATGTTCAGAATTGGCTTCTTCAGGCCAGTCTACATTGTAATTTCTTAGTATAGTATCAAAGTTTTGATGGAGGAGGTTATATAAATTTTATTGTTGATGTTAATATGCTTAGCCATTAAGATTACAGGGAACTTTTCACATGAAAAGTTTATTTTTTTCCGTGGATTAAGGAGGTGGGCTTTATTAAGTAAAGAAATAGTAGCTCAAAAGCTACTCAGACTGATTTTTTTGTTTTGGAGGAGATAGTAAAATTGGTCGCGCAAACATCTATTCGCTGATACAGGAAGCTGAAACTATTATCATTGCATTCGGTGTTTAACCACCATAACGCTGAATAGCTTGCAAGAAGAGACTTTTCCTTATCAATAACATGTTGAAAGTTTAAAGAGACGACTCACACTCGTTGAAGATCGCCTGCGGCAGATTTTCCAACAATTACGTCATTGTTGCGGGACGACATGCAATAAAAGTAACAAGGACTTGGCTGCCTTATGTGCCGTTTGTCTGGATAGAATCTTCAAGTTTGAACTGTTGTGTTGAAAATTGGAGAATATTAAAAAAAAAGACGCACACCCTAGCCAAACGGACAGAACTTGAGCTGCCAGTTCTACTGCTGCAACGACGTTAATTGTTTGGAAATGAGGCATCTTGACAGCAACTTGGCGTAAAAAACTTAGCGAATGGAGAAAGAATATGAAAAATACATCCTACTTTCTACAGCGAATATGAAAAAATACATCCTACTTTCGACAGCGAATATGATAAATACATCCCATGTAAAACTATCTCCTGATAAAGCACATTACATACTGCTTTGGTTTTTTCAGAAGATTCTAGTATTGCTTCCAGTCAAACTTAAAGGACTCTCACATTAGGTACTTGTTTTAGAATGTGTCTGTACTTAGAGATATTTTTAGAAGTACTTCATTTTATGAGGTATCAATTTTTTTCGAATGATAAATTATATTTTTGTTGCCCAGCGACGTATATCATTGTACAGTTTTGCTCATTAAGTAAGCATTACGATTTACTTTTTTCATAAATTGCCATAAAATTAATATTCTGAACAGCCTAAATACTTCTCATCCCTCTCTGTACTATTAACTTGAACAGAGTTCCGCAAGATTAATCAGTGTCTGAGGTAGACGTGTTCCTGAGTTGAAAGCGAACGTTTTTAAACCTACACGAAAAAGAAAAAGAAACAATTATCATAAATAAGTATTTTCAATATATAACTTCATACATTTATTCAAGAAGATTTCTGTTTACACCCTTATGCTAAATATCCTGTTAAAGGATTATGGTAAATATTACAAGAACAGATGATACAATGAAGATGGGTTTGACTGCTGGATAACAGGCTATATAGCCAATTCCAACTCTTAACTGCGATTGGTCTACTTCACATGTTATTTATCTAAACCGATCGTTCGACATTACCATTCCCTGTCAATCAAAAACATTCGGCTTCTACTTCATTTAAAACAGTCGACTCGAAAATTGAAGTATTATTTCCTATAAAATACACGCTAAGATTGAATAACGAATTAAAATACATCACAAAAGTACGCCACGAAAATCATGGGGAGAAAGTTATACGGCAAAATATACGACACCTGAGAAATGTACAACTGATTCACTTTATCTCGTTTCCGTCTTAGTGTCGAAATTTAATGGAACCACGTATTTTATTCTAATTCTATGACAGTCTATGTGTAGTATGGGCAAATTTCGCGACCATTATTCCCTCATCAGGAGGAAGGCGAGCAGATACAGGACATCTCAGCCGCAAATAACACTGCTAAAGGGAATAAGATTCTAAATTGAAAATGTAACAAATAGAGCCGAGATCTACGTACAAGCAGTCGATACATTGGCAAGAAATTCAACGTGGCGAAAATGAAGAACTTAGAGGAAGGCAAAAACAGACCACCTAATGTACATGAACCTGTTGCAGCGAAGCTCCAAGCAATGGAGTTAGTAAGCCACCTGCGGGCTGAAAAAGCATGGTGACACGGCCTGACAATATCAGTGTCTCCGCCTCTCAAAGCAGAGCTTTGTATGACAATAAAACGATTAACTACAGTTGCGCTTACTTGAAGGACCATATCTTCTAGGGCTCCCTTACAAAATGGAAAAAGTGGAGAAATCTAACGGATGTTTTTTTCACAAAAATAATTTGTAGGGCTTACCTCTGCCACATTTAAACGAAAGGAATAATATATCATAGGGATTTAAAACTAAATCTGACCCAGAATTCTGATAACACGAGCGTAAATTTACAAACTACAATATCGGAAATAATATCAGGAACTTGAAAACGAAGAACACAGCACCTAGTAAAATCATTTAAATTTTATTTCTTTCTTTACACACCTAATCTATAAATGTGAAGAAACTAAAAAACTACTGGAAAAATTCTTCCTAAGAAAAAAGGACTACTAGTTTTTTAGTTTCTTCAATTTCATAGATTAGGTGTGTAAAGAAAGAAATAAAATTAAAATGATTTCACTACGTGCTGTGTTCTTCGTTTTCAAGTTCCTGATGAACATTCGTCTGAAGAATTATGAATTTCCGGAAATAATATCTGTCAACCAATACGTCCATACTTCCGTGAGTAGCGAGTGAAACTAGGATAAGTGCTAGATGGAACTTATCTCAATCACTTTAAGCATTGATTCAACTCAACCTAATGCAATAGAATTTGCACCTAGAATGGCCTCGGGCGAAGTCTCAGAATATTGACCATTCATGAGACGCACCGTCAAGACAGTCTGCGCACCGCCTTTCAAGTGTTGATTGGGTTAATTGCAGTACCCAAATGAATTATTGCAGCATGTTAACTCATTGACCCCATTTTTTTTACGTTATTTTCCCTTGCCCACAACAGTCAAGCAAGACCGACTGGATAACATGGTAAATGGATTGTTGAATTTCGAAAATAGGTTTCGAATGACTTGGTAAACGGGTTGAGATTGATTCAGTAAATAGATAAAGATTGATTTAGTTAATAGGTTCAGATAAACTTATTAGATTTACATTGATTTATTATATAGATTGAGATTGATATAATTAAATTTGTGGAAGTTAACTCAAAAAATAAGTTGTTAGATTGAATAAATGAGACATTAATGAATTACTTGATTTTGTAAATAGGTTCAAATTGATCAAGTAGGATTGGATTTACAAGATAGGTAGAAATTAATTTCGTTAATGGGTCAAAAAATAGGTTTGAGTTTGACTGAATGAATGGGTAAAAATTGATTTACAAAACTGCTTTGAAGCTCGAGGAGGCAAAGCATGGAAGCATCACACGCAGACGTCAGCTTGCGAGACGAGTCAGTCGAGGCACAAAGCACATTTGACTCCTCAACACGCATCAGTTGAATCAAGATGGCATTAACCGATAATTAAAATTATGCAGTTTTAACTAGGTCTAAAAGTGAAGAGAAATTACACAAATAATGACAGGAAAAGCAGGTACATGTGTAAATGCAAGCAGCAACAAACAAGAAACACAAAGCTAATGCTACGATTATTGTATCGACTCTAAATTAAGAGAAGCTGAGATTAACGCGGTAGTAGTTCAGATACAAGTTTGAGGGTTAAAGACTCGGCGTCTGCTGCAGCGGGGGCAGCAGTAATGCAAGTGGAAAGCAAATTGAAGAAGGAAGGTGGAAAATTTAGGAGAAAGAAAGATCGAGGAATGAATGAAGTTGGGAAACAAAACAGACGTAATGAACAAGAAAAAGGCAAGAAGGAAGAAAAAATAACGAAAAAGGCAAGAAAGAAGATGAAAAGAAACAAGAGAAGAAAGAAATAAAGAAGAAAAAGAAAGAAGTAAAGAAGAAGAAAGCAAGAAGTAAAGAAGAAGAAAGAAAGAAAGAAGACAAAAAGAAAGCATGAAGGAAGAAACGATGAGGTACAGGACAGGCGCAGCTGAGAGAACATGCGTGAGAGGGAGACACGCTGTTCTTCTTTAACTTGAAAGCACAAAAATGAAAAAAAATAAAGTGAGGATTTGCAATGAAAAATATTCAATACTCAGCGCGTATTTATCCTTATGATAAAATCAGATCAACTGGAACAGCGTGTGGAGCAGATCATATAATCATTAGATTATAAGTTAGTGTTGGCCTCCCTAACCACAACAGAGGTGTTAAAAGAGAGGAATTTTGAAGGCCCCATTTAGCATGGAGTTAAGGGAGGTCATAACCACCTCGCCAAACGATATACCGAGATGCACACGAAACATGATGAACAAAATCTAACATAACACCGAGGACACTGTTCCAATATATGCTACGGCCACCCTGGATTACGAGACTTGAACAAATAATACTTAAATAGATAGCGAGGAAATTTATCAACCCTGTTTAGCAGCTGTTAGTCCAAGGTGAAACATCAGCTAACGAATGTAAAACCCTTGAAAATTGAAAATCAATGATGAAAACATACATGTCATATTGAATTGAAATACGAGGTTGAAAAACACTAGCAAAAATTTCAAAGCTGTAACTGAAATTTAGAAACCTAATTTTTCATAGGTGTAATGAATAAACATTGTTTCAGCATTCTAAAGTTAATTTCAAGAGTAAAAGAGGATTTTAATTAGCAAGTCGGAGACTTTACAAAATAGGTAGTAGTAAATTATGTTCATACATTAGGAAAGAAAAAAATTCAAGGAGAAAAACTAGAACAGAAGTTTAGAAATTGATGTTTAATTTTAATTAATGCCTTGTGTATTAATTAATGAATTAATTATTCAACTAAGCTCTTGTGTATTTTCGAGTTGAGAAAAGCGTTTTAATACCTACACTACTTTATAATGATTCGAGCACATTTAATTAGTCACATACAGAAATTATTTGGTCTGGAAAAGACTAATCATCCGCCTATACTAGGGTATGAGAGTGAAATCAAAAGGTTATACTCTAAAGGACAGCGCTATTTGAAGTTAAAGCAAAAATCAGATTCACGCTAGGTTCACAGGCAATAATAGCCAAACTATCATAGCACAGATAATTAACTACTAGCACATGATACTAGCCCAGTCCTTAACGAAATTGCCTATCCTTCGTTAACACGGTTTACCAATTATACGTGGGAAGTCTATTTCAAGTCGTCCACATTTAAATTTAACTTAACCGATTAAAACTACAAGACACAGCCTGCCGTATAACGACACGTCTACTCAACAGATAACACTCGACGATATATAAAAAACGAAGTAAATAGTATAATGGATTTCGGTACAGTACGTAGAAGCACCACAAAGAGTGCACGAATGTCAAGAATTTAAATAAGTTCAGCAGGCGAATTTTTTTTTCAACATTCAAGTCAAAATTTCCGCGCTGAAAGTAAAACAGAAGCAGGCCCTCGCTGACCATCGTTAGCTCATTACACCAAACTTCCCCCAATAAATATCAAATGGTAGCAAAAAAAGAGGTCCCGACGGACACAATCTAAACGAGAATACTTTGCACAGCATATATTTGACGTAAATACAAAAATTACTCCAGGCGCATGAAGAATTTATGAAAAAGGAAGGCTGGCCAACAGATGTCTGTTACAGTGAACGGAAGAGCATCTTTGTGACACGCAAAAAACTCGACCTCTACAATTGAGAAACTTTATTAACATCGCAAGAACTGCATACTTTCGCACTGAATTTCTCGTGATATTGTCACATGGCATGTTACTTGGAAAACCTACTAAATAATTTTTGAGATACGTCCGCCTTGAAGCAGCATCTCAATGAAGGCGAGAAATAATAAGTTAGGGCTTCGGCGACAGCGAGAATGAATCGGGCGGCAATTGAAACTTGGCTACTCTAGCGACCGAATTTTGATGCAGTAGTACAACACCAGGAAGATGGGACAACTGGCAACTGAAACTTGGTGCAGTAACCCACCACCAGGAGGATGGGACAACTAGCAACTGAAACTTGGTGCAGTAGCACACCACCAGGATAGGACAACTAGCAACTGAAA
>JACJUY010002016.1:106638-120712 GCA_014220935.1 Platorchestia sp. MABIK
GTGGTGGCTGCAGTGTTGTGTAGTGGTGGCTGCAGTGTTGTGTAGTGGTGGCTGCAGTGTTGTGTAGTGGTGGCTGCAGTGTTGTGTAGTGGTGGCTGCAGTGTTGTGTAGTGGTGGCTTCAGTGTTGTTATAGGTTAGACCCTGTATTACTGAGAATGTTAGACCCTTTATAACTGAGAATGTTAGACCCTTTTTAACTGAGAATGTTAGACCCTTTAAACTGAGAATGTTAGACCCTTTATAACTGAGAATGTTAGACCATTTATAACTGAGAAAGTAAGACCTTTTATAACTGAGAATGTTAGACCCTTTATTACTGAGAATGTTAGCCCCTGTATTACCAAGAAAGTGTAACAGATGAAGACGACGTACACACCTGATGTGCCCATATAAGCTGGCTCCAGTAATTTGGTCCAAAACCTCTGCTCCGGAGCTGCCTACGAAGTCGAAGTCAGCCACCTCGACCATGTAGCTAAAAAAGAGACATAACGCAGTCAGACACTAGTCGAAACTTTGGAATGGAAGATGACTAGAGAATATTCAGGGTAAAAGTTTGGCTTTCATTTTAATTCTCTGGTCAACAGATATTGACGAGTTAAAACGCTGATGAAATCAAGTAATAACTTATTTGGCTAATGCAAAGCTAGGTAGCTTTCAATCAGTACTCTACATACATCTTTGGAGGTAGAGCTTAGACCACTCAATTTGAACTTAGAAACATTAGAGATGAGACGAAGCAAATTTACTCTGTTGTCTCTCCATAATAAAATGATAGAAAAAATACACCTTTCATAGTACTAAAATCAGAAAAATGTTCTCTGCAATCAAAGTCAAAACTATGAAAGATGCTGCTTTTTCAATTTTTTCTGTGATCAGAACATGTGCTACAAAACAAGAGTAATTTCCCAGATATAGTCAATTTTTTATAAAAGCTCAATAATTCACCATTCTACTATACTTATTGTCCCATACAAGAGCAGACACTAGCACTGTCTTATTCTCTCCCATTGAAAGATAAAAATTATGAAAACAATAACACTAAAATATGCACTCGAAAATCCCCACACATGGTAACGCAAAGATGAAGCTCACCTTCTCCTATTTTTAATGTAGACGCCCATGGCAATGATGAAGAAGACGAGCACAAGGCAGGCGGTGGCAACAGGCATGAGCACCATGAAGAGCTGGCGGGGCGGCTCCTTTTTGTAGATGTTGATGCCGATGGGCGTGACGGTGTGGGTCACCCCGTTGTCTATGATGATGATGAAGGTATACGTGGAGCCCGACCGCAACAGGTAGCGGATGGAGAACTCGCAGCGATTTGTGAGAGACCTGGGGTTATCGCAGGACTCCTTACCTGTGGTCCAAGTTGCTTTCAATTTTTTTGTGCCCAAGGTTTGGAAATTAAGAAGAGGCTATTTTTTAGATGTGTGTAACCGTGATCCAAAATACAAAGCCGTTTTAAAACATGCCCTTCCTGTTTCAAATTCAGTAGTTTGTGATAGTACGATGAGAAACCTATTTTAAACACGCAGATTCTTAAGATACATATATGCACGCAAAACGGACTAAATATTGAGCAAGGTGTAAGTTAAGATTGAGCAGCAAGTCAACAGGATGCCATATAAAGGTATAGCACTGGTACATCAAAATCTCACAGTAGGTACACTCAAAAATGTTTCAACACAAATTTGTGACACTGGAAATGCACGGTTAATAATACAATTTCACTGATCCCTCTCAAATTTGAATTTGCCACGTTTTATACATTAAATAATAAAAAATAAAAACTGAATAGAGACAACTTGAGAAATATTACATACAACACAATCAAAAACCGTCATGCCATTTAACAAGCTAGCACAGATAGCAAGGTCGCTCGTTAAGACTGAACAAATATGCGCTATATCACGATTTTCTGAGTTGGGCTGAAAATGCTGACAGAGACAAAATTGAACGACGACTTCTTTTTTCCAAAGGTGAGTTGAAAAAGTCCAGTCAGTTCAGACGGTAGCCGCCAAAAAATGCAAAACCAATTTAACGCTGTAGTTGGTGACACGCACAAGCTGTGATGGTAACATTGTACATATAACATGAAAGGTTAGTCTGTGTCATTTAATAAATGTAGCAGAAGATAGAAACTCCAAATAAAGAATACAATAAAACCAAATTTGAATAATTATCACAGAGTAAACATAAATTTTTTATTTTAAAAATGGGGCAAACAAACGGGGTCCACAAGGCAGACGTCTAAGTTCTTTATTTTCTACAATGACCAGACGATCTGCTTGCTGTGGTTTTTTCCATTAACAAGCAACTAAACTGGTGATATAGAAAACGGAGAAGACGAGTGGAAAATGTTATAGGGGAAACCCTACTACATATCATACTTGTACTTCAATTGTAAACCCCTGTGAAAACTGGCTGATCAGTGAAGGAGTAAAAATTGAGCAATCAGGGAAGATTTTTTTCATGAAGGTATTTTAATGATAATCCAGGAAAGCTGATTTCAACATTGCAATAAACCCGCAGGCCGACCTGTGACGTTGTAGACGCCATCTCTGTACTCCCAGCAGTAGGTCCACTGCTCGGTGCCGTCACAAGCGACTGTGAGGTTCACCATCTCGCCGTGATGCAGCCATGTATTGCCTGTTACGTTCACCTGCGTGATCCGGTCTAGAAAAAAGCAACTGGAAATTACGAGTGAACTTACAAAGCATCAGTTTACCTTGGAGTAATCAAAGTGAACCTTTTTTTGAAATATATTTACGTCACAATAAAGTTTTACTAGAGTTGAGAGTTAGAGAAGCCATCATCAGTGCAGATATGCACAGCATGTAAGGCTCACTTCGCGCAGAAACGTTCAAATGAGCGCCGGTCGTCACAGCATCTCAAATGAAGGCCAAGGCTGCCGTGTGGCTGCGCTGAACAGCGCCGCTTCACGTAAAATATTTCCTCATAACGAAGCTGCAGCAATAAAGTGAATATTCATACAAAACCACTGCCTGACACGAGAATTACCGGCAGTCTGCCCTGATCATGAAGGCAATTTTAATAGAGTTTGCAGAGAATTATCAGCAAGTTTCCTCAGGACTATTCGTGAAAGGTAGAAAGCACACACATTTTTAGATACTGTACATATCATCTTCAAGCTCTCAGCTACATTTTTTCATCATCACGAAGAAATTTATAACGTGGTCCTCAACTTATAGATCTTGATATTAGTAGCTAAAACGAGTTTCCAAGTGGGAATAGCGCTAGAGATCATTGATTTGCACTTTCAGTACTATGTCTCCACGAAAAACCATTTTTAACAACCATCCTCAGCAATAGCTTACAAGAAAAAGCATAGTACTTTTCTCTGGTGCTAAATCTTCTGCAAAAGAATCTACATACTTTTCTTTCAAAAAAAACCTCTTTGACAAAAATGCTTTCAAACTTACTTTTGGCCATAATGTTTCTCCGCATGGTCCCAAAGATGACTTTCTGAGGACCGCGACCATAGTTCAAATCGTCTGCCCGAAGCATAGACAAAGGCAGATTTCTCACAGCTCCCGCAGCTTTCTCAGCAAGTGATGCATTGCCGAAACGCTTGGCGCTGGTGTTGTGCGTTTCCAAGTGTCCAAGGAGGCGAGTATGGCCACCTAAAGATTCAGTCCCCTTGAACACCTGAGATCTCAGCCCACTGAGAATGCCCGGCCAAACTCCATCACATCGGTACCCATCTGGGGTAGGCGTTGGAGTAGGGGTTGGAGGCGGGGGTGGAGGTGGTGGAGTTGGCTTAGGAGTTGTAGTTGTTGTTGTAGTAGTAGAAGTTGTGGTGGTTGTAGTGGTGCTGGTGGTGGTTGTGTTCTGGTCAGGACCAGCACAATCATTGAGATGAGACTCTGACTCCTTTTCTGAAGCATCATCATTTGTTAGAACTTTGATCACGTTGGCTTCAATAATACTGCCGGTAGGTGGTAGTGTAGTGCCGGTAGTGGATGTTGTGGTGAGGGGCACAATAGTGGTAGTTGTAGTAGTGGGCGCGATGGTGGTAGTTGTGGTGGTGGGTGCTATATTAGTTGTGGCTGCAAAGGACCTCATGAGATCCATAACAGTGCCGAGCTCAACAACCACATTGACTTCAATGAAGTAAGATCCAGGCTTTGTGATGTTCGTTATGATAGAGGGCGTCATGCACGTGCCTACAGGCTGTGGAAAGAGGGGGCTATGGTAGAGTTGCGCAATTAATTTGAATTAATGATCCATCAGAATCTGCATCATTTAAATAGCAACATTTTCCAAGAACATATACAAACAGAGCAACAGCTTTTTGTCGTTATGAACAAGCTTTACTCGTTTCTGAATGTATTATGTGTACTTTCAAAATGTGCCCTAGTTATTTGTATCTGCTCACTTACATGCAGGTAGAGAGTGCTAAGATTATTAGTATTGTAAAAACAAAGACCTTAAGGTACAAATTCACTAAGTTCTCAGAGTGGTAATAGCCCTCATGCCCATCCCATTAAAGGGTGACTTGCAGACAGAGCACAAAGGATTGTTCAAAAATAAGCCACAATGCTGTGGCCATCACAATGCAACAACAAGAGGCAATAAAATCCAAATGCTCAATTTTTTCTGTTAACATAAGTAGTATTATCTCCATGAATAATTTAATTTAACTAGAAAAATACCCCTTAAAATTTCACATACATAAAAACAAAGGAAACAGGACACTTCATGAAGCAAGAAAGATGTTACTACATGAAGTGTTTTTTCAGAACATTTCCAAACACAAGTGCACCAATGAACAGAAACAACTTTTAATGCATAGTGAAAATTGATCCAATGAAGATTTTAAAAATGTTGAAATTTTTCACAAAGTATTGTTAGCTTTCACTCACTGAAGTTTGTTTCCAACAGTGATGCTCTACATTTGAGTCCAGGAAATCAACTTTCAATTCAAATAAGTGAATATTGAACATCATTTCAAAAAAACAGTCATTGTCATCTCTGTGGCACTTCAATTTAACTTTCCTAGTAGAACTGTAGCAACATACACAAAAAATTAGACAGCATGACATGCACTCTCAGAAAACCAACTCATTTGATTCAAAATCAACCAGCAAAGTGCTAAAATTGAAAACAAATCGAACCTACACTGCACTGAAAGCTGGCATGGACCACACGCACAATGTTCTATCCAACAAACCCAATCAAGATAAGGCTTCTTCACTTGCAATAAGGGAACTATTTACAGTTGCAACAGAAATGAGGCAATTGTGCACTCACATCTTGGTTGATCATCCAATAGAACTCAACATCAAGGGTGTGGCTGAGGATGTACAAATGTGGATCATGAACAACGGCAGTGAAGTTGGTGTTGTTGCCCGTCGCAATAAATTCAGTCGAAGAAGTGATGGTCATGTTTGGTTGCTGAATCTGAATTCGTCCTGTGATGCTATCTGGAAATCATTATTTTTCTAAGTGAAAGGAGTATTAACATAAATGATGCATAAATTATCAATTTCTAAATTTGAAATCACAAATTCGTAACATAAATTAAGGACAAATTAACTTGGACTCATATCTTGGACAAATATCTTGGACTCTAATCCTTTTTAGTTTTCATTTTACAACATATCAGAAAATTCACACGTCTTCTTCATAAACAACTTCTAATCACCCACTCTACATGTAATGTACAGCCAACTCTCTTTCATTAGTTAGTTATTTTATTCTCCAATACGCACAAGGTAAACACATAACATTCTACATGAATTAAATATTTGGTATTCCATCCATAATAAACATTTTGAACTCACCAGTGATATGGAACTCAACAGAAGTGGTATCAAGCTTCAGCCAAACAAAAAGGGTCTTGCTGTAAACTAAAGCCTGTGCTCTTCTGTAGCCTGTGTAGCGTTTGTATTTGACCTTGTCATAAGTGACATTCCATGTGTGCTCCAGAGTACTGCCAACAAACTGTAACAAAGAACAGAACAAACTTGATTTTCTTACTCCACCTATGTTTTTAAATACTAACAAGATGAAGAACTAATTTTTTTCATGCTGTCATCATTATTCATTATTATTACATGTTATCCTACTACAATAAATCCAATCCTAAGCAAATAGTATTTCACAAGAGAATTATGCTGACAGCTGTGCTAAAACAATGATAGTAATGAACATATTTTTTCCTTAATTTGAAAAATCTTAGGAATTGTATTTTTGTAGTCAAGAAGGAATACTCACTCATTAAGCATCATTTCCAAAGAAGGCAGTGAAACTCAGAATTTGGCCAATTCTTATTAACACAATTTCATACATGAACCTCCATTTATTCCAATAAATATTTGTCCTGGCATTCTTAATTTCTGTCAAGCATAATAGTTGAACAAAATACTAATTTTCAACTGTATAAATTAAGGTTTATAGAAGAAGATGACACAGTATAGCTTCAGGTACCCAAAGAAGAAGTATAACAGAGACGGCATTAAGAATGGCAGTGATCATAGTTCACAGACAAGTGGAATTACCACAATTGTGTATTTTAAATCTAAATTATAACTCGAGAAAAAAGTTGAAGAAGGAAATGACCATCAGAAGGGATATCCATTTTTATTTTGTAAATATATTGGCTGGTAATGTCAAGTTTAATTTATTTAAGCTGTGATATAGTGCTGCTAGGATGCAGGATGAGGTCCTATGTATCTGTTAATATGAACAGAACTAAAAAAGGATAATTTGATGGGTAGACTTTTTTTACATAACATGAGTATTACAATTTGCCAAAACACAAATTCAAAAACAGGCATGCTAAACTATAATGATGCAGGTCATCACAATTAACACAGCATGCTGGTAGCAGGAATTTTCTATACCTCAAGAAATGTTCCATTTAAGTGAGTCAATTGAAAATGACACCATTGCACTTTATTTTTCATTGCAGTAAAGAACATCTTCTTTTTAAGTGTCACTTATAATTCTCCTATATAATAAGACATAGTTTATTGTTTGCTTGGTTGATCTGTCAGTTTCTACGCCATTCCCTGTAAACTGGATACCAGACTGTTACACAACTCCTGAATATTTATATTCAATTGCCATTCAATCATATTGTTTGAAATTTATTAACAAGTTATACAAATACACAAGCAGAGAAATTGAAAAAGGGAGAACAACTAAACTGTTTATTAAAAACACAATTTACAAAAATCAATTAAAGCTCTACCCTAAAAATGAAATGTTTTTGGCAGTGGCATATACTAGTAGATACCATATGCATATTTATCATTCCTCCTCATTGAATTTTTTCCCTAAGACCAGTATCTTGAAGGAACACCTCATTCCACACCTTGAGCTTGCCTTCTTCAAAATAGGCAGAAGAAAACAATCCTTGTAACAAAATATCCAACAGTGAGTATTATTTGCAAATATTTAACAAAAATGTTTGTTGAAATACTACAAAGAACAAATTTAAATAGACTCGTGGAATATACAAGCATGTAGGGAACAACAAAAATTAACTTACATCATTTCTGTAGAACAGCCCATCTTCCAAAGTAAAATACAGAGACTCTCCAGGGCTGAGCTTGTAGTTGTGCACCTTCACAGTGAACCAGATGGCTGTGTCAAGGGCAACAGGACTTGTGCTGGTTAGCTCAATGCATGGATCTGAAATGAAAATTTGTATGAAAATTTTGAAGATAGTGTCAAACCTTGATCGAACGGACCCCACTACAACGGACTTTGGATGCAAAGGAAAAAATCCGTTACATCAAATTTTGTTTGCTTGGTAGCACGGGAGATTTGTTTTATTTACAGCGTTGTTTTGAATGATTGTGTTAAGCTAGATCTATCTCATTTTCATTATATTTTACAATGTAGCATTATTTGTTTGGTACTCTGTATTCTACATTATTACTATGGTTCCTGTAGAGAAAAGAAAGCATAATGTAATTAAGACAGAAGACTTGTATTTAAATCATGCTTATAATGCTGACAACATCGCCTTGTTTTGGAGGTCGTTTCTAAAAAATATGTGAGCATTTTGGAACAAATAAAAAAAGCCTGGGAAGAAAATAAGCAAGGAGAAATTTTTGCCTCGCTGTAATGGACTAACAGCTTTAACGGACATCCTCTCCTGCCTATTAGTCTGTTAGATCAAGGTTTAAGGCCATCAACAAGCCAAAAGTCTGGAATTTTTCAAATTTTCTTTTACTGCTTAATGCGGAAAAAGCAATGCATTGTTAATACGCAGTAAAAATTTTGGAAGCATCATAAGCATCTAAGGTGGGTAAACGGGGGAGAAGGAGCAGCGGGAGGGAGTCGCAGGGCGCGTCAGCGCTCAGATGTCATCATTTCAGTCAATTTTTGCTTACCAATTGTTTATTTCTAAAGAGATATATATTTATCATTCAGCTGTTGATGAATTTTTATGATTTGGCAACGTCGTGTGCTTGATACCTACCATGGACCTTCCCCCCCCTCTAGAATGTTCTGTAGGCATAAATAAGACTGCTGGCCGGAGAAGAACCCACTGCAACATGAATGCCAAAGCAATTACAATGTCAAGCAACAAGCTAAACCTGCCTGTCAAGATCAGAATTGCTGATACTGCATCTACTAAGTTTAGTTAGAATTGAAGCGCACTTCAAGTGCACCTGAGCGACGCGTTACCCCTGAGCCTTATGTGCACCTCGCTCAGTACTTGGCCCCTGGTACCACTTGTGAAATGGTTTCTTCAGGAAATCACAAAATACTTTGATAGAAGTATTCACAATGTCAACCGTACCAATTTCATAAAGCGATATAGCTAGCAAATAAACAGACCTGTTTCTCAGTTCTAAAATGTGTTTCCTCAACAGTGCAAATGCCACCAGTATTATTGTAGAGCAATGATTTAGGTAACATTGAATATCATATCATGTATTGAAATTTTATAAAAACTAAACTATGGCAATTTTTAAAATGTTCCTCTGACTCTTTATGTAATAACTTTTTGCTTATCTAATGTAATAGTGGCAAAATTTGAAAAAAGTATGCAAAACAATCATTATTTAATTTCTAAAACATTTAGATTTGTCAAATGTTAAATATATCTAGATCCCAAAGAAAAAAACTGATGGCTAAGATTGCAGCACAAGTCTATCTGACATTTTCTTTTCAATATACACACAGTCATATGTCAAGTTAGAGCCTGTTATTATTAAGATACTACAAATCCTCAATGACATTTAGAAATTAAATACCAGCCTAAAAAAATTTACTTTTCTATTCTTATCACATGTATGTATGAAAAATAAATAAAACTTAATCTCTACTGCTAAATTATCCTTAGTTTTTTAGAAAACTATTTAATAACATCAGAAAAATTGTATACTCACTTTCTCTGCCAAATCTGATGCTAAAATAATATTTTGCAAGATAAATTTTATATCCTGTGCAAAGTAATAAGGAATAGCTGTAAAACTTATTATTACCATTTTGCTACTACAAAACAAGTAGTTCTGCCTTTCAGTAAACACAAAATATAACAAACAAAAATTTAAACTTGAACTAAGCAATAAGGCTCAGTCAAAGCCTAAATTCTCAGCCATGAATTTGTAAATTTTTTTATGGAATAACAGGTTGAAATAGATGTTCAAAGTTTTCAATATTGCTACCCCATCATTTAATCGAGCCATTCACTTATAATGGTTGTAGACAATTTGATATCTTTCAATAAACCCTAATTCAACCAAAAAATCAACTTACCTTTATGTATACACAGAAGTAGAATTTGAGAGTACATTTTATCTTTAATTTAAGATAAGTGTACATTAGAATCAAGAACATCCATACAAGTCATTAAAAATGGGATTTTATCCTACCATGGCTTACTTACCATCAGAGTCACCCGTGCAGGTAGCTGACGTATATCCATTCAAAAAAGACACTAAATAGATAAAGCAAATGCATCTTCTAACCAGTCTAATAGTAATATTCATAATTTCGCAACACTTTTCCAGCCAAACAGCAATACCTAACCTTAATCTACAAGCCAGCTGATATGATTTATTAGATTTGAGATTTATCGTATTAACCACAATATTCCGCGAAGTCCATACTTTGCGGATAATTGACACTGATGACTTAGACTCTTTTATACACACAACATCATCCTTATTTTGGGGGCCGAATAAAAACTTTTGAAATGATTTAATTCTAGGGTATTATAAGCCGTTACTAAAGCACCGACACTGTTGTCTTTCACTTTCAAGTTCAAGTTGGTGGTGAAAAATCCCAAATTTTTCATGAAGTTTAAAGCTGTTGAAGTTGAATAATTTTAAGTTATGCAAATTTATGAGCCCATATTATGATGCCAAAATAATTATTATTCTGAGCAGGTGATGAATAAGTTAAGTAACACATAGGTTTCAGATAACACGTTTCAAACAAATTGTCGTGTTGCCTCATTGTTTTCCTTAACAGGTGAGGTTGCGGCAGCAATAGTGATGTGTGGCAATTGAAGCCTTACACAGAGAGTACGCTTTGGGTTGGGCCAAGGCAAGGCAAAGGTGGTTTTAAAGGGTTTTGGAGAAGACCCCGAGCGGAGGGGCGCGAGTGTTTTTGAGGTAAGCAAGTGCACATGCAGGTGGACTCCATGGACGTACAAACAAACATCGGCATCTAAGGATGCTTTATTTCGAATCAAGGTTGATACACATCATCTCGTGCATTGGTTTTTCATATGCCTTTGTCCCGCCACCCGACCGTGCGGTGTAATTTTCTAAATTAACGGACACTGAAGACATAGACATCCCTAACACCCATAGTGGGGTCAGGGAACGCTGTAATTTTAAGGGAATTTGAATGACAAGCGTAACAAAGGAAAGGAGGCTCACCTGAAGATCTCCGAAGATAATATTCAGGCGAATACGTCTCCAATTAAGCCGGCTATCAAGGACACTAAGTCCCGGATGCAGGGGTCGGTTGAGGCCAGAACCCGCATAGCACCAGTTAGATGCACTCGCGGAGACGGCCAGGCTGCAACTGAGGTGGCAACAGGCTGCGGCCACCTCCATAGTGTGCTCGAAACCGTTGCTGTGGCTTCGGACTCAAGCAAGAAGATGAAACGAACGATTTAGTCAAGTTCGCTGATATTAGTCGCCAAGGAAGTGAAGCACCCCCGCCATTGCTCCGCTTTGTCATAAATTGCCAGCGTAATTGCTTTTTAGGCTTAGTTAAATTAATGAAAGCCTTTGTCCTTTATTGTGCAAGGTATTGGCTGTCTTGCACAGGACTTCAGCAACGAGCGATGGCTGGATTTGCGACACCTTATAACCAACGCCAGGACGCAATGATGATTTCCCCCCGTCAAGACCGGTACCCATTTCAGACACCTGGGTAGAGTGGGAAATTGTGCTTTGAGTTTTTCCCCTATCCCCTACGGAGAAAGTTGCCACACAGCGCCGGGATTCGAACTCTCGACACCTTAACAAAAGGGCGGATTCTTTAACAACACGGCTACGACGGGCATAATGCAGCTGGGCTGCACATACATGATGTATGTGCGTGTTATGCCTATATGCACGAATTGTTTTATTTTCATGGACTTATTTTTCTTATCATAGAGGGATCTCTCGCGTTCGCGAAATCATTATTTTCCACCTCTTACTTTTAAATGAAGCTTCTTTTTAATCAGGATCTCTTTATTTTGCAATCAATTATCCCTCTGCAAGTTCAAAGGGTTAAATACTCAAATGTTGGCCTATAACTTACGAGTAAATCAAGATGACTCACTTTGATGAACAATGAGAACAGAGCCTCGCAATCGAGGGACAAGACGGTACTACAGTACACTCAACTTTCACAGGAAATCAAACGATAACAATGATATTACAGGGTCTAGGTATTCACGTTAATTCTATTTAGTCAGACGTAGTTTAACAACATGTATACAGAAGCACGTTTAACGACGATATAATAAGCCCAAGATGCCGACTAAGTCCAAAATAATTTTAATTTAAATAAAGGCATTTATTAGAGACCTTTTTGAGGTGAGGCTTTGTCTCAAAATGAATGTTCTCTACCTTTACTAAATCTTTACGTAGACAAAGCGACGACCGAGAGAACAGTTGCTGCTGTTGAAAGCTGGGCTGCGAGAGTGACTTATTGTTCCTGCAGTAGGCCAAGCAGTCCAAGGAATTTCTCGCTCGATAATGTTCAGCACGACGTTTGGCTTGGCCTCCTTGGTTTAGTATAACCCGGCATTTTTCCGAGCTCACCACTTACCATACGGTATGATGCATCAGTGTGAAAAATGTTCAAAAATCCCGATTGTCGACCTCATAGTTTTAGCCGCAAAATGAATAAAATCTGTTAATTATACTTCTAACATCAATCCCTCACGCTCGTATCACCATCTCCTACGTTCTTAAGCTCATATTTTCAATACGAGTATGCACTATCGAGAGGGTTTTCAGCAATGCGTCACATGAATTATGTTTTCTTAGTCACCTGTATTTAAATGCATTACCAAAATCTGACTACCGCAACGAAGAGGAACGCATTTTTTTCATGCTTTTCTTCAAATCCTGTTTCAAGAATTATCATGGGTATTACGAAAACCATGATAAATAGCAATTAAGGATCTAAATCATTTGTTTCAACACTAGACATGGGTATTAGAATAACCATGTATGAATAGCAATTAAGTGTCTCTGATAAAAATTTCATTATACTGAGAACGTTTCGGGCTAAAACCCATCATCAGCTCATTAAAAGAATCTGACATATATCACTGAAATAGAAGTGAACATAGATGTAGAAACAGACAAACACGAAAATGGCTGATGGGTGATGGGTTTTAGCTCGAAACGTTGTCAGTATAATGAAATTTTTATCAGTGATTTTTGCTCTCCTATTTTTATTGAAATTGAAGAAAATTCCAGAAAATGTTCCTGATTAAGGGTCTCTATGTCAAGGTATTTGAATGCGTTTTTCGCTTTGATTTTCAACGCTAATGTGCGCACTAATGAAAACATTTTTCAAATGAGCGTCGCGAGGATCGTGTTCTCTTAGTTACTTATTTTTAGATGCACTGTAAAAATCAGATTAGGCAAGGAAGGGAACTCATTCATGTTTTTTTTGTCAATAATTTTTTGTTTCAAAATTTTACACGGGTTTCACGATACCAATGTGTTATTATCATTTAAGGATGTTAAGATTAAGGTGTTTTTTAAAAACTAATGTATCGACATTTCATGTTTGTACTTTATTGGAAATAGATGTTTTTTTCTTTTCTTTTCTTTATGGTCTTGGTCGACATTCCTTTCTCTCGCTCAGTGACTGAATTCTGTATGTGCGTAGCTGTAAACGTTTCACGCACGTTGTCAAGGTCGGAGTGCGGATGTTGAGTATAATAACAAGCTTGGTGGTGTTGACGAATATTTGTGCTTGATTTACTTAAGTGTTAAGCAAAGTTGCTATCTTTTTCTCTGAAATGAGACGCCAAGGCAGTGGAGGCAATGCCAAGCCTTCGCCTAAACCTCCGCCGGGTAAAACAAGAGCAAAAAAACCAACAGAAGCAAAATCTACAGGTGTTAAACGGCGTAATGCGTCACCTACTACTAGTGCCGGTCCACTCAAAAAGCTTCCATCAATAGACCAAACTTTGCCATCAGATGATAACTCAGAAGTGAGCGGAGTGTTATCTGATTCATGCCTGAGCTTGAACTCCGGAAATATTCCTGCAACTCCGACCTACTCAGCTAAAAAAGGAAGCACTGATCCTGAAAACCTACCTCCAACACCAACCTATCCTGACAAAAACAGAAGTGCGCGCATTAACTTGGACACCACTGAACGGCTGGAAAATATACCAGAAGCAACCCGTCAAGTCATGATGACCAGCACTAATCACAAAGTGCAACTTTCAAAGAAGAATCCTTTCCGAATAGGCAAAGCAATGGACCTATTATGTAAACCTGTTGAATCAATTGTGCATCAAAATTCTGGTGCTCTTCTCATCACCACCAAGACTCTTGAGCAAGTTAAAAAATTACTCAAAGTACAAACTCTTACAATCGACAAAGAACCAAT
>JACJUY010002017.1:12970-26140 GCA_014220935.1 Platorchestia sp. MABIK
CTGTCACGAAAAAGATATCTCAAAGTCTGCCCGAAGCGTGTTGCAGCCTGGGGGAGAACACTACAAGGTCTTCTTGGCAGTTTCCTTTGGGATGGTTTGCTTTTCTTCGTCTGTTAGGTCCTTAGCACGTCCCATTTTGAATTTTATACAAGTGGACTAATAGTGTGGTTCACCGTATATTACAAAAAAACAAGCTAAACAAAGGAAAATTGTGCAACCAGCCTCTCCAGAAGATAAACAAATATTGCCAGGTGAACTAAGCCCACATTGTTGCCATATTAAAACAAAATTCTAGCCAGGCAGAGGATTTTCAACACAATTTCAATAAAAAATTGTTGGACAAATACCGTATTTCGCACTGTACATGGGTCCTACAGGTACAGTGACTTTGAGGGCGCCCACAGGAGACCTTATTCTACATTGTAATTTCACTTAATCTAAAAACTTAACTAAGTGAAAAAGGGATAAACCCGTGGATAAGTGAGTCTGTAAGAGAAATCACTTTGACGTAGGTCAGAAGAGATAAGTTCGTTGTGAAACACAAAGTTTTTTACCTACACCAACACTACGGTAGAAGAAACAAGGTAGGGTCAAACCGGTCTTTTTTGTCGACCGTGTGGCAATGTTGATGTCATGGCAACAGACCAATAGCAGCGCTCATGTTGAATCCGGTAACACTGCTAGCCCAAAATCTAGCACCAAAATTCGCCAAACGACATTTGGCACTGGTGACGTCATCCAGTTTGTTTGAAACAAAGCTTTTCTATTGGCTAGCCAAACAAGAGGAGACGTATTTTCCCCCATAGAAATGACTCTACCTTGTTTCCTCTACCGTGACCTATTCAGAACTCTGATGATCTTGTAACGTGTTGCTTGCTTGTTTGCTTGCGTGGTTGCCGCCGTCCGCACTCGGCTTTCAGCACTAATTTAGGCAAAATTTAGCACTCTGCTTTTACAAATACGATTAGAGATCAAAAATTCATGAGCCTGTTTTTGCTAACAATGTACGGGAAACTCAACTTCATTTTTTTGTATTTCATCGAGAAAACAGTCCATCGAGAGAACTTTCAAAGAAATTCTAGCGACCAAAAAGTCATTCTTTGCTTTCGGAAATTTTAATGTTGTCTTAACGGCTAAAAAAAAATCAGCTTCGCAAACTGTTGTTTAAACTAGACTTATCACAAATGGCCAAAGAAACGACTCGTATTACTAGAGTCTCTACAACTATCATCGATCAGGCAATCGTAAATAATCTTTCGGCAATACTCAGCACAGTAACGTCACCGTCTGTTGCCGATCACTACTCTATAGAATGTAAAATTAATATTGCAAAGGAAATAAAAAATTATCGTTATATGACTTACAGCTTGAAAAGTCACTATTCAGCGGAAATTTTTCGTGAAAAACTACTATGTTGGTATGTAGGTATCGGTATTTTTACATATAGATTGATTTATAAGTGTATAGGCACACAAATAAGCAACCACCAGTTTCTGTAAAATTGCTAATCAAGCGGCTTGCATTAGTCCTATATATACAGTTTTTTATAAATTGCTATTCGGAAAAATCACTTTAATACCTATCAACTTGTCACGTTACCCACCTCATCACCTCCTTACATTTTTGGAAGAATTTAAATGAGAAATACAATCAATTTATCGTATGATTTAAAACATGCTTTTGGAGGCAGTGAACTTACTTCTATTTTATTGTGCTCGCCCCAAAAGACATTTTGAAGATCTGCCGTTTTGACATGTTAGTAATGGATATATTTTCTTCACAAACACTTTCAATACCATTCCGTGATGTCAAGAAAGCCAGATCTCAGATGTCAATGTACGTGGAAACTGTCGCAAGTGTTTCTCACGCCACTGACTTCATCATCTTTACATTTCTTTCATTGCATTCATAAATAAACATTATTGTACTTCAACTAACTAGCTGTGGAATATATTTTACGTTTCTCTCTGTTTTTGTACAAGTATTGATACGGACCAACATGGAATCCATCTATGTATATCAACTCAGGGCCTTTCATATTAAAACATTTTAAAAGGAGACGCAATTCATCTTATGTAACAACTTTGTAGGATGTAAATTTTTATTTATTTAGTCCTTTCCTAAAATGTTCTTGTTGGTCTTGTGTGGCAATTTGTCGCATCTTACGCTCGTGAGTATATTATGACAACATTATTTTAGGTAGTTTGACTTTTCGTTTTGTCCAAGCTATGTTGCAAATGTTATGGTTAGCATTTTACAACAATCCACCTCATGTTTTTGACTCCGATGAACTCTTTTGCGCTAGTGTTATTAGCATAGGAAATATCATAAATTCGTGTTATACTAAAATATTTTATACTCTCCGAGCTCGTTATTTGGCATACTAGTTGATACGTGTGGATGAAAAATTGTCCCGAATGCCGACCTCTTATTTAGTTTTAGTCAACATTATAGTCAACATTAATCTCTCATATCACTAGGTCCTATGTTCGTATGCTCGTATTTCAATATGAGTGCGCAGTAACAAGAGTGTGTTCAACAATACGTCATCAGGATTGTGTTTTTAAAGTTACTTGAATTTATATGCATTGTCAAAATCCGATTAACGCAACGAAGAAAACACATTTTTTCGTAATTTTCTGTCAATCAATTGTTTCGACAATTGACATGGGTATTACGATACACACGTGTGAATATCAACTAAGGATTCTCAATGTTAAGATGTTTTAAAAACCAATGTAATACATATCATGTATCAATTTTATTAAAAATAAACTGTTTTTCTCGCCTTTTTTATTTCTTTTTTCATTTGAGATAAGCTGCGTTCAAATTCTTTATCAATACCATTATCGCGCATGCATGGTGGAGGCAAAGCAACGAGTCGTTCGTTGGAACATTGAATATGAATGACAGCTTAAGAAAACACCATTCGGATCCCAGAAGTATTAAGTAACCTAGAACGTTTTTTATACCCAATTAAACACTAGCGAGATGCGAAGCACGCATGTTGTGTGGAATTTCAGCAACAATCCTAAAAACAGGATAATAATACCAGAAAATAAAGTTCCATAGAATGTTCTTGAATAAACGTACGGATATTTCTTTGCGAGGAATGTTATCAGCGGAGCGAAAGGGACCCACATATGTGGGTCGTTATCAGCCATCTTATCTTGCTGTATATTTGCCAGAGCCGGAACACAGTACGCTATCACCTGTCAGATTGCTGGCACTAACAGCAAAATCCACCTTAATGAATAAATCCATGAAGGTAATAGAAAAGGATAACTTTAAAATAATTTTAATGGAACGTTTCAAGCCTCAGCACATCATCAGTCATAATCTGTAGAGCAAGAATAAATGTACGCAATGAATAAAAAATGTGTTGAATTCACAAAGTTGCCCTTCAAGTATTCGAATTGGAGTCTAAATTAACCAATGGCAGGGCATAAAAAAACTGAATAAATTTAAACTTCAAAACTCAAATACCTAGTACAGAAAATGGGAGTCAAAGTTGAAAAATAAAATATGTAAATGAATAAATCTACTGTATTCCTAAACGTCAAAATGACATCCACAATATTACGAGGTGAGATTATCACTTTAAACCTTTTGAACCAGACAGAAATTCTTGCGTAGTTTAGGTTATCACTTAATTCGCGAGACGCACATGATAGACGCTGTCCTAATAATTCTCTTTTGTTGGTTTGCTATAATATAATTGTTTTTATATCATCATTCCTCTCAGCAGGGGCAGGTTTTTGTAGCGGAAAAGCTGTCTGTAAAAGTCTATCTGGTGACTTGGTTACTCCACGCATCTTCAACCAATATTTTGTAGAAACATGGACATGGGCTGTTATGACACCCACCGAAGTTTTCCAACTAAGAATCTTCATGTTGAGATATTTTAAAATCCGATGCTGATTTTTGCGTCAACTTTATCAGAAATAAAGTGTTCTTCTTTTTGAGCTATTTTTTTCATTTACAAAATTGGATACTTTAATTAGTGTTTTTCTCAGTTTCACACAAAATAAAAGCATTTATCTTCTATCCACCTTGTTAAATGAAGAGGAATTTTTAAACCGGTTTCTTTCACTCCAAAACGGAAACTATTAAAACTAACGAGTGTGAGAAGAGTCTTAGGAATTTGATGTGCTCATGTCGTCCTATAAAGCTCAACCGTTGTCTGAGTTAAAAACGTAAAATATAATTTTAAACTTATTCCCTATAATTGCAACGATATTTAAGTCTTTCGATGTGCACGCTTCCCTGAAGACCGGAGACAACATTCCACTACTTTTTTGATGAATTTTAACATCATTCTAACCGAGAATAACGAAAAAACAATGCCAATAAAATGTCCGAAAAAAGAAAAACGATTGGGCTTCTGAAACTGCAAAAATTGTGCGAGGTTGTTTGCTTGTTTGCTGGCATGGTGGTCACCGTCCTAGATTTGATTTCAGTATATAACTTAGGGCAAAATTCAACACCCTTCTTTTAGAAATAACATAAGAGAAAATTTGAGATCCTGCTTGTACTATAAACTTGGAGAAAATTGTAATTCTTCATTCACGTTGGAGTTCATTTAAGATTTTCAGTAATCCGTAGAGGAAAAGTCACGTTGTACGGTCAAACTCACATTAATCAAACACGCTCTGGTGTGTACGGTCTGTTACCGATGCTTAATATACAAAAACATTCCTACGAAGTCAAACAAGTTTTTTCTAGTAATTTCGTGTACCGCTGTTGAATAATTTCACACTCGAGAAAAGCATGACCATCGACTAATATCTAGGTTAAAAAATTAGTTGTACAAAAACTTAGCGCAATGGGTCTCGAGTAGTCTGATAGATTCCATCTAGAAGGGTTAGGAAAATGTGCACACTTCTGTTTTTGTATTCATTGATTAAGGCATTCCGAGACACAAGTGACGTCACGATTGTCACTAATGACCCAGAGTTCACCTATAACTTCCAAACACTACCACCATTCACCAAGCTTCAATTCTCCATGCAAAACACTACAGCGGCACCTGGTAAGTGGTAGTTTTAACGCGCGTCACACATTACCTCGTCATAGCCACAGCGATAGTGGTCAATCATGTGCCCCATGACCATATTGCACCGTAACCCAAACGTAATTGTTCAATTCTGCTCCACTGTTGGCTTTTGTTAGTCATGCCTGTACTGACGTAAATCTGAGCTTCGTTTGCAATTGCTGAATTGACTTTCCGTTTTCGTAAGAGTAGTTTTGTTACGTGATTTAGCTCATTCTTAAATGATTCCTAAGCCAAGCTGCATGGATAGGTAGATTTTATTCCCTATTGTAATGCGAAAAATGAACATTTTTATTTTTCCTGAATTTAATGCTAGGCCTTAATCATGAAGAGAAAGAGAATTTTCTCCTTCAGCGTCAGAAGAAGAGACCGTATAAGGGGCATGGGGGTTAAGTTCCCAGTACAAGCAATGAAACTTTCTTGGCAACCACTGGCAAAATGCTCTGAATTTGAGCTGCTGAAGCTGAAGCGGTCGAGGGCGCCCGGGCTTTTACTGGTGGGACGCCATATTCCAATAAGTAACAAGTAAGTTGATGGGTGGAGGAGAAGACAGAGAAGAAATTTGTGAGGGGTTCAAAAGGCTGGAGAAAGATGTTAACTTTAATTTTAGACTAAATAAATGTTTTGGATGCATTACATCAGAAACTAGAGCCTGGTCAAAGTGATACATTTTTAGAAGAAGGGACCTCATAGGGTTCCTTCAAATTTATGGGAGCTCCACTTCCATCCCTCTCAGACAGAAAAAAAGTCTGAGTGATTCAAAAGGCTAGAGGAAAGAGGTAGCTTTAATGTGAGACTAAATTTTTACTTTTTAAATTTAATATGTGAGAAATTAGAGCGGGCTCAAAATTACCCTACTTTTCCGGGAACTTTAGGATGAAACGGCTACCTGGTATTGGTCAACCTCGTTCAAATTTGGAAGACACGAAGTCATCACCATGGTAGGTCAACACTCAACACTTGCCACAATCAGGGCTGCCACTGATGGGGGAATTTACCAAAATCTGGGGGAAACGCTTGTAGTCTGGGGAATGGGGGAAACTTTCGTAAAATCAACAAGATCTGGGAAATTTGGCTGAGAACTATTTTTCATGCATAATTGTGTAACTTGAATAATTTTGAATTGCACGTAGCCGGGAAGAGAGACAGTTGCGTTCATTGAGATAAGACTGCCTTGTGTCGAGCTCCTGTGAAAACATAGAATTAATTCCAAGATTGAACTTGATAAAATTCATAAATTAATTTTCATTAAAAGCGCAACCGGCTCTCTCCTCTCCATGTGGGGTGGGCTACGTAGCGCTATTTCAATTGAAGTGGGAGGGGGTGCGGAGGGGAGTGCGACTATTTGTTTGTATCTTTCACCGTTCCTCTGACCGCGTTATACTGTATTCAAATATATATTGTAATTGTTTACTTGAATTTATTATAATTTCTACCTGTACCTTACTGATTGTTTATATAACTCTGTGCTGGTAGCCCCTTTCTGGGGCTACCTTCAAAATCTGAAATGGCTGAACTGCCATTGACAAATCGTTTTGGTGATCTGAGAGAGTTAGAAGATCCCTGCACTGAATTCGAAGAAGAGCTGTTACTGGCCACCAATCCTGCCAGTGAAGAAGAGCAAACCGATGGAGAGAAAATAATGAGCACCGAAGAAACTCATCAATCTGTAATACAAGGGACTTGGTTTAAGAAGAACATCCTATCAAAAAAAAGAGAAAGACCCAGTGTGAGCCTCTCAAGCTCAAATTCCGATTGTGACACATCAAAGAAAACGCGTAAAACTACTCCACCTAAGCTAAAAAGATGTATCCAACAAATAAAACAATGGCATCTAAAGATAGAATGTGTACCTTGCTGATCACTCAACAACAGGAGTCAAGCAATGAACTACTTGGAGCAAACAAGAAAAAAATGACCTATGACCCCTTTGGAGTGGCTCAAGGTTTGAAACAAATACTGAACTATGACTACATTAAAGAGGTAAGAGTGAACAAACGACGAAACCTGATCGCTGTTGAACTCAAAGAGACTACCGAAGAGGAAATAACAAGACTGTTGAAAATTAACAGTATTGGAAAATTTGCTGTAAGTTGCTATAAACCACGCTCAGAATCCTCACAATCTACTTTTGGAGTTATTAGACCAATTGACTATGATGTAAATTTAAATGAGCTTATCCCAATTGCCAGCTGTGAAAATGCCAAAGTTATAAACATGGTAAGACTGCCAAATTTTCTAATGGAAATAAAGAAGAATCCCTTAGTGTAAAAGTGCAATTTCAAGGTGGAGATCTCCCAAAACAACTAAAAATAGAATACATGTATTTCAAGGTCAGCCCATATTCACCTCCACCCATCCGTTGTTAAAAATGCCAACGTCATGGACATTTTGCAAGTGGATGTACATCTGTTGAAAGATGCCTAATCTGTGGTGGTGGACACTCAAAAGACAAATGTAATGCCCCCACGGCCCACTCCCCTCTGTGCTAACTGTAAGGGGAGTCATGTGGCCAGCTCAAGAGAATGCCCGTATATTCAAAATGCCTTCCAAATACAATCATTGATGAAAGAAGGAACCACTTTTTCAGAAGCTCGGAGACAGGTCATGTGTGAGACCACAGAGATCCATGAATCTATCTCTCAAAGAACCAAAATCTCTTCTGATATGACAAGTACTCAGTTGAACAATGGAAAAAATATCCCCATGCAAGAAATTACACTAACTCCAAACTCAAGAAGTAATGAAATAACATATACTTCAGCTCTCAAAACCAACCAACTTAAGCAAGTGACTGTTCCAGCTGAGGTACACCAATCTCAAGGGTCGTATTATATTCTAGAAGGATTCCCCAGGCTAAAACCAACCAGCGAAAGACAAATGTACTAGCCTCTCAATGTAATGACCATCAGCAATCACGAGAAACAATCCCTAAGGAAGACTCAATACAAGCACTGGTAAAAAAAATTGAATCTCATGTGCAAACTATGTTTGAAGATTTCTTCTGTCGCTTGGGTAAATTTATAATGGAAGCGTTCTCATCTAACTTAAATCAAGAAAACAAGCGTGAGAGAGATCTCCTTCTTTTGGGAATGATACGAAATCATCTTGGCCAAAAAATTGGCTCACAGTTGCTCAGTGAATATCACAGCAAGGTAAATTCACAGAGCAGATATGAATCAGTCCTGGGGAAAAATGCAAAATCAGAAAAAAATGTAATAACTTCCAAAATACCTCTCTCTTATTCTAAAGGAAACAAAAAACTGGAAACAGCATCAAGGAAAAAATGATGCATAACTTTAGGATTTGTGATCAGAGGACCAAAAGAAATGGTGTTTCTGAAAAAAATCTTCTGGTCTACCAACTAAATTGTAATGGGTTATTTTCTGAATTATCAGAAGTAAAACTCTATCTGTATACTAAGAAACCTGACACACTATGTTTATGTGAAACATTTGTCAAAAATAGTGAGCCCAAATTCATTGGCTATGAGTGTGTATGGTCCCATAGACAAAACGGGGCTAAAGGTGGATTATGCTTTGTTATTAGGAATGATATTAATTTTTCTGTTAATAACATTGATAAGTTCTTGAATGGTAAATTAGAAATAGCATCCATTAAAGTGTTCTGTTCTTTTGGATATATTGATTTATGTAATGTTTATAATCCCAATGCATGTATTGATTATGAAGAATTTTATCATCATTATTAAATGCAGATGAGTGAACTGTTTGTATTCATTGGGGATATGAATGCTCATGCACCTTTGTGGGACTGTAAAAGCCGACTGAATGCTTCGGGAAGGAATCTCTGTAGATTCCTAGATGAGAACTCTCGTGGAGTACTTAACCCTCCCGACTCACCTACTTATATTGACTCACGAGTAGGGACAAGTTCTACATTAGACTTGTACATTGTCCCCCCAACTCTTCTTGCTTGTGGGTCTCTTCAGAGAGGTGCAGATCTTGGAAGTGACCATTATCCAATTGAATGTACGTTTGGCACTGTAATTATAAAATCTGATAAACATCGGTGTAGGTGGATTTAAAAAAATGCAAATTGGGTGGGCTTTAGAGAAGAATTGTCACATATCCATAGGAGTCTGATAACTCAGTTTACAGTTGATGAATTGAGTACCCTGCTAACAAAATCGCTTCAGGATGCAGCAAGCAAGTGTATTCCCAAATCCTCGTCAGCTTGGGGAGCTAGGAAGAAGACACCATGGTGGGATAGAGAGTGCGCTTTGGCGGTAGCAAAGCGAAGGAAAGCACGCAACAAGTTATCAAAACATCCCACTGCAGTAAATTTACATTTGTACAAGGAATGTGAAATTAAGGCCAAAGAAACCATTAAGCAAAAGAAAATCCAAAGTTGGACTAGTTATGTAAGCACTCTGGACTCAAACACCAGTGTTGGTAATGTTTGGAGGNTTCCTATATGAACGTAATTATTGTTATATCTCTAAAATAACGCATCAGCGAGCAGAATGTCATTCGTGTAAAACGTTTTTAAAAGTGTTCCTTAAGTGATTGTTTGGAACCGAATTTTTCATTTCCGTGAAAGGCTTAAATTCAATATTGACCGTAAAAGTTGGTAAAGGGAACAGTGAAAATTCCAATATTTACCTAATCTTCTTTCAATGTTGAACTAAGGGGATGAAAACCCTATGATAAGAAGTACATATTTTTCGCACAGTATTATTTAATCACCTTTATTTTGAAGATTTGTAGAACCTTAAACTGATATTTTCAACGTTTTTACTACGGAAAGTGGTAGACATATCAAAAACACTAGGTCGAGAAATAAGGTCAATATGCAGTTTTAGCCGTTCACGGAAATTAAAAATTTCGTTCCCAAGAATCACTAATGGAACACATTTAAAAATGTTTCACATGAATGACATTCTGCTCGCCGATGCGTAATTTTTGAAATTTTTCGACTTTGAAGTTATACGAACGTCGTTTTATAAAAGTGAAGGAACGGACACGTTCTTGTCAAAAAGTGGGCGTGTCCCGCCAAGAAAGTGGGCGTGACACAACAATTCTGCTACTAAGCTACCGACCATATAATGTTATTCCTATCTGAACGTAATTATTGTTATTTCTCGAAAATAACGCATCAGGGAGCAGAACGTCATTCATTCAAAACGTTTTTAAATGTGTTCCTTTAGTGATTCTTGGGAATGGAATTTGTAATTTTTGTGAACGGCTTAAACTGCATATTGCCCAGAAATCATACCTTTTATTTCGGATGGGTTCAATTACCGCTCATGAAACTACTGAGACCTAAAACCTGACAGCAAAAAACAACAGTTCTGCTCTGGACTTGCTCTATCCTTTACATTTTGCCCACAAAACTAATTGAAACTACATAAATTTCTCCCTTAAGGCTAGTGTTGATATTTATTAACGCATTACTAAACAATTTATGTACTGTACCACAGAGCAACTTCTGAAATCTAAAGGTAAACTTCATAATCTTTCCAACAGACACAGGACTCAGGAAATGTACTTTTAATATGACATTCTTGATGACACTGACGTTGCTGGCATTGTGGCCAGGGTTGACACTGAGGTTTTTCTCTTTCCCCCAGATTTGCAGTTTAAATTCCCCCATTTACAGCAAAAATCCCCCAAAATTGAAAAAAAACATAATAAAGTATATATTAAATAAAAACTGACTTTACTTACTGCATATTTAATCTACATGTAATTTTGTCCTTTTCATTAACACCTTGAGAGCAATTTTGCTGTCAGGGTAAATTGTTTTAAACCCTGATAAAAAATAATCAATATTGAGAACAGAAGGTCATGTTCGGTAAAGTGTGCTGCACGAATAAGTTCGCTTTTTGCAATTTCTTCGGATTCCTTGGACGGTTCTCTCTACGGCATCACTACGAGTGCACGATTTCAGTGCTTGTACTTGCAACATTTATATTTCTCCTATGTTTCACTGAATTGCTGTGCTTGATGAGCATAGATTTGTTATAACTTTAAAAAAATATTGCAGCACTTACAAGAATCACAGTTGGAATCATTATTGTCCCGTTTCAACCTAGTACTCAATTCGAGTACACTGAGCTGTTGTCTCTGAATGACTGCAAATAGAACTTCCGTTTCTCATAAGACGATTTGGTTTGGTCACTCAATGTGGGAAAATAATCAACATTTTGAAGCAAAATTAGTCTAAAATAACCAGATCTTTATATAAATAGCATTTAACCAATAAAACGAACTTAGTTTCTGTACCTACGAAGCTTTGCCGATTGAAATGCAAAATAAAAATTCAGATTAGAAGAATACTCATTGCTTAACATGTTACACAGTTAGCTTCTGTAGTGCCAATAAATTACGACAATGCAGATAAATAATAATAATAGATACTTTAGAATGAAATGATCATGAGTATTAGGCGCGCAAACGATAGCATATCAATTCTAAGGCAGTGAAGAAATTTTAATTCTCAAGAGTGTCTCAACCGTAACGCTCCGAATTCGCATATGTAACTCTAAAAAGTATAAAACACAGGTTAATAAGTCACCAAGCTACAGAAAAATAAAGATTAGGCCGGCGAGACATTTTAAACAACTCTTAATTTTAAGGCACACAAGAAATTAATCTTTAAGGACTTCTCCGTTCAGCCTCATTTACCTATGACACGATGCGAAAAAAAGAATATCTGAATTCACAAATTAGTATTTAAAACTAATTATTACACTTTTAACGCATACTCTAAGTTAATGAAGAAAATGTTAATCGCAAAGCAATTTGCTCAGTGAAAGGAAACTAGGAACAGTCACACGATCACTGTCAGCCTTTTACTGAGCGAACTATTCAAGTTCAAGACTCGAGTTTGAGTCTGAACGAGTTCGATCCTCGTTCAAACTTCGTTAAATCGCCTATTCGTCGTTAAGGAGGCATTTCCTGTTCTGCATCACGACTTATACATCAGAATAAACAACCGGCTACGTGTTTCTTCTTCTTCTTTATCGGGGATCCAGAGAGATCTTGAAAGTCGTTGGACTTCTTCAGCAGAAATCCGTGTAACCTGACAGCTTGTACTTCAGCAGCATCAGCAGAGTTTAGCAAATCCCCCAATACTGCAACACTTTTCTCTTGAGTCCTCAATATTGCTGGACCTCTTAAGCTGCAGTCTGCAGGAGCTGACAGCTTATTGTTTCAATATAATTTTGTTAGACACAGATAAAATTCAAGACATTTATGGTAGCTTACATCTATTAGTGGCACCAAGGAAGTTCACCAAGGAGCGGAGAACTGCAAATTGTACACGGGATTGATGTTCACCAAATCCCAAGACATTTTTCAGATTCAGTTCAAGATTAAATTTTTCAAATGGTAGACATAAATGTAGTCTGGCAGCCTCATATTGTGGACAGCTGAGCAAAAAGTGCTCAATTGTCTCTGGGACACCACACTCAGGGCAGAGAGGGCTTTGACGCAAGTTAAATCTACTCAAATGAGAGAAAACACCAACATGACCAATTCTAAATCGGCTAATAATACACTGAAATTTTTTTTAAATGGCACCACTTAATCTTAACTTAGGTCTGCTACACAACTCAAACATGAGTGTTCCCTTCCCAGATCTGCCCACTTGATTACCCCAACACTCACTCCAGTAGTCCAACATTTTGTATTTCAGTTTGCTAACTTGCTCCTCATAACTAAGATACGTGAGTACTGATTTAGAATTTTGGTGACCCATTTTTGCGCACCGGTCCACTATCTCATTTCCCATTATGCCTGAATGAGCAGGGATCCGCTGTAACTGAATCCTGTTATTCAACTGTGCAACTATTTTTTGAATTCTTTTACTAAAAATTTCATAGGTGGGGTTATTCAAGTTTAATATAATATCCAGAGAACATTTAGAATCAACAAAAAATGACCACATTATGATTTGGCAAGTTATCAACAGTATAATTTACAGCCTGTAAAATTGCAAATATCTCTGCTCCCACAATTGAATGACGTGGATTTAGGAGCCAAGAAGTACATGTTTTTAGATGCGGCACATAAATAGCAGTGGATGCTGAACCTGATTGTAGCTTGGAGCCATCTGTGAAAATCCTACAGGAATTATAAAATTTAGCTGTT
>JACJUY010002017.1:33226-55795 GCA_014220935.1 Platorchestia sp. MABIK
TCCTGTTATTCAACTGTGCAACTATTTTTTGAATTCTTTTACTAAAAATTTCATAGGTGGGGTTATTCAAGTTTAAAATAATATCCAGAGAACATTTAGAATCAACAAAAATGACCACATTATGATTTGACAAGTTATCAACGGTATAATTTACAGCCTGTAAAATTGCAAATAGCTCTGCTCCCACAATTGAGTGACCTTGATTTAGGAGCCAAGAAGTACATGTTTTTAGATGCGGCACATAAATAGCAGCGGATGCTGAATCTGAGTGTATCTTGGAGCCATCTGTGAAAATCCTATAGGAATTATAAAATTTAGCTGTTACATACTCCTCAAATTTATGATTTACTTCAGCTGCAGAGAGAGATTTAACATCAGGAAATTCAACACACACATTAGATGAGATATCCACATATGGAGAAGTGAAATGTTCAATTTGGAATCCCGGAGGAGAAAAGTTAAAGTGAATTTTGTTCATTATTTCCATGCATCTCATTGCAAGCTCACTTTTTGGGGGAGATCTGAATAGCTGAACTTTGGCTTGGAACTCATTGGGCTCTGCATCCAAGAAACTGCACCTCAGACACCACTTCAGAAACAAGAAATCAGGGTACAATCTCAGAGGCATAATAAATGCTTCAGCTTCCAATGAGGAAACTGGAGAAGTCTTCCGTGTACCCAAGATAGATCGCAGAGCTGATTTTTGAATCACATTAAATAATTTTATACTACTTTCAGGTAGCTTTGTTAGGATCACATGACCATACGTAAGTTTACTCCTTATGAATGCTATATATACCTGACGCAACAATTTTTGAGAAGATCCCCACGAGACCCCGGACAATGCCCTGAGCACCTTCAGCCGTCTTTGACCCTCTATTTTAACACTCTGTATATGTGGTAGGAAGGTAAGTTTAGGGGAGTCCAATGTTATTCCAAGTACACGCTGTTGATCAGTTGTTTTTATTGTTCTAGAGTTTAATCTTAGGATGATTAATGGGACACACTTTTTACGTGTAAAGATTTGATACTTTGTTTTATCAACATTTATGGCTAGTTTCCACTTTCTCAACNCGCAGCTGGTGTGGCGCAGCTGGTGTGGGGCGGCTGGTGTGGGGCAGCTGGTGTGGGGCGGCTGGTGTGGGGCAGCTGGTGTGGCGCAGCTGGTGTGGGGCAAATCAGAGTTTCTCCCAACGTGTCATCAATTCTTCAAATTGCACCAGTTAAATTGAAGATATTTCCGTGGAAATCAAGGGTGATGAGGAAGCCAGAATCTTTCAGGAGAAATCGTAGTTCGTGATCATTAGGATTCCGAAAACAGAGCGCATGTTCTAATAGAAAGGTGAACAGTGATTCAGAGTCACTCTCAGGTTCATAGGTCAATGATCAAGGAATTTAACTCTTTGAAGGTTTACTTTTTCGGCTCACTTTGAAAATAGCCTCAATATATAGTACTTCTTGTTAAATTAGTTCCCTAGTGTGTTCTTTGGAGTTTACTGTGAGTGGCAGCTCCTTCCTCATTCTAATGTTGGTCACTACCTCATACCAGAGTGAGTCTAATGATGGTGGTTATATTAACGATAATATGAGTAGAAAAAGGCTGACGTTAAAGGATTAAGCAAGGTAAGAGCGAGCTGCAACACATTTCAGTTATAGTAAGAGAATCGTTACTGGTCAACACATCTGCATCCTTGAACAAACTTTTGACTAACATACACTACTTTGATTTCATAAGTGCAAAATTCATTTTAATTAAAAATCGACGCGTAAGAAGCTCGTAAGACGTCTCCGGTGATAGCAAACACAAACGAGAATTTTTCTTCAACTCTACGATTGGTCCGATTTGCAGCAGAAAATTCAAGAAAACAGAGATTGCGACTGAGGTAGAAAGAAATTCTGAGGCACTAAGCTTCCTCCGCCATCGGGTACCGCAACAGCACGAGGTGATGTAGCGAAATTCCATTCAAAAAATATTTGTTGCAGGCCGCGAGTAAATGATCAGGTTTTTTTCAAATCGTAAGAAAGGAAAATATAGCGAATTCTGTGTAATAACTAGTTGGAAGTTAGCAAACAGCAGCACTTACAACGGCTGAATTTTTGTTCAATACTTAAAAATAGTTAATTGCCGGCATGACCCTCGGATTACTGAGCCACTTTGGAGGCCTTTGAATTAGTTACTAAATTAGCCTTATTCTGGTCAAACCACACAGTTCGGACTTCTTCATGATAAAAATTTGACCAAGGAAAACAAGGCAAACTTTAGCAGCGCTGCAGGATTCCTGACCTGAAATATATTTTGAGTTCAGCACAGCTCGCGACTGGCGTGTTCAGTGTTTGCACAGCACACCACAGTTGTGCTGTGCTGCAGCCCGTACAAGGCACTGTTCTAGCATACAGATTTTAGATCTTAAACAGCAATAAAAATCCCCCGGAAGTTAAATTTTAAAATATTTCATTATCACCAACAAGATCATTTCAAAATAGCATTTCAACGGTGGTTTTGAGTTTCAAGAAGAGGCGAAAACTGAGGAAGTACCGCTCACCCACTACTGCGAAGAAAAATGGACAAAAAACAACGATCCCCGATGAGTGAGACATGAAAAGTGAAACAAATAATTATGAGACATCTGATCCATTAGACATGTTAGTTTAAGCCTCACTAACCACAGTAAAGGCGAACCAAAGAGAGAATGGATGAAGGCACCATTAGAAGTCTGGAGTTAGGAAAACGCGGAATCTAAGGTGTGCCTCCTCACAAAATCTGCGCGCACGAACAGTAAGTTAAAAATAAAGCTATGAAACATAATAAAAGTTGAAGAAGAATTAGGTGCTGAAAATCAGGACAGCAGTAAACTGAAAAAATTTGACTCTTTACAAAACAAAAAATTATTTCAACAAAAAAATAGCCCTACCTAACTCTGATCTCGAGACCTCACATTTCTCCTCTGAGAGCGCTAGTTCCAATAGATGAAATAGTTGCATCCGCCTGAGAAGTACAGGAAACTCTCGATTTATCCACCATCTCTATTTATCCAGTCCCATCCCAGGAGATAAATCGAGAGTTACCTGTCTCTCATTTATTTGTTGACAACTTCATTGCTGTACACATTCCCGTGAGCAGTCGCTAGGAAGACTAGAATAGATTATCAGTTAGTTTAAGCTTCCCTATCCTCGACAATGAGATCCAAAGAGAGGAAGGAAGAAGGCACCATTTAGTATGGAGTTGAGAGAACGCGGAATCTATGCAGAAAGGTCATAGAAACAGTCAGATGAGAAAGAAGTTCATGAAACAAGATCAAAGTTGAAGAAGAAAGTAGTAGGTGCTGAAAAACAGGACAGTAGTGAACCGAAAAAATATTATCCGTAACAAAACAAAACCCTATGTTATTTTAACAAAAAGAAAGCCTACCTAACCTTTAGCTCGGGCCCACACATAGTCCCCCTGCGAGCGCTAATTCCCATAGATACGATAGTTGTATCCCCCTGAGGTGCAAGCAAGATTAGATTAGAGTGAGTTAATTTTAGCCTCCCTATCAACATTAAAAATGTTCCAAATAAAGGAAAGATATAGGTATTATTTCGTACGGAAAGAGTTAAAAAAAAATCAAAGCACAAGGTGTTTTCACACACGTGATCCTCTGCGCATAGAAACGGCAAGTTAGGAAGTTTATTGTAGAAGAAGGTAAGAACTAAGTTAAATTAGAAAAATTGGTTTAAACCAACCTAGAAACAACAAAAGCATGCCTACGAGAGAATGGCGTGAAGCACTATTTTTTAGCATGGAATCAATGGAACTGGGAATAGAAGCAAAAGGTTCGTTTCCATACAAGATCCACTGGGCACAGAAATATGTAGTAATGAAGTTCAAAAAAACGATAGAAGTTTAAAATGAAAGTAGAAAGTGTTCTAAATCAAGATGGTCCGTAACAAAGCAAAATATCTATTACATTTCAACAAAAAGAGGGCCTACCTAGCCCTTAGCTCGGGACCTCCCATTTCCGCCTTGGAAACGCTAATTCTCATATATACGATAGTTTAATCCCCCTGACAGGAAAGTTACAAGGCAAACCTAGATGGTAAAATAATGAGCATTTGTACACAAACTTTTTTGCAACAACTGGTAAAGGAAAAATTAAAAACGAATTTGAAATTTTAATAGCTTAGAATCCGAGTCCGAGTAAATGCGAGCCCGTAGGTTTCGAGTTACTTCCAATTGAGAGATCTAGAGCAAGTGCGCATGCTTCTCATTAATTATTTCGTTTCAAAATTGACGTACATTACCTAGATTATTTAGCAGATTAGAGTTTTAGTTAGTTTCAGCCACCCTATCCTCAACAAATGCGATCCAAAGAGAGGAAGAAGGAATGCACCATTTAGTATGGAGTTAAGGGAACGCGGAATCAATGCAGAAAGGGCATATAAACAGTAAGTTGAGAAAGAAGTTCATGAAACAAGAAAAAAGTTGAAGAAAGTAGTAGGTGCTGAAATATAGGACAGCAGTGAACCGAAAAAAGGTGGTCCTTAACATAACAAACAACATTTTATTTCAACAAAAAGAAGGCCTACCTAACTCTTAGCTCGGGCCCTCACATTTTCCCCCTGGGAGTGCTAATTCCCATAGATACAATCTTTGTATCCCCCTGAGGGTTTTTCACGGAGAAAAGCCAAGTAAAATAGATATTCAAAATTTCTTCCCGAATCTCACAATAATTATTGAGTCAAGGGGGCAAATTTTACACAAAGCACGAGTTGAAAATGTGTGAGGCCACCGCACAGTCACATTTTCCCCCTGGGAGTGCTAACTCCCATAGATACAATAATTGTATCCCCCTAGAGGAGATAATTAGGCATTAAAACTTCTCTCTTTAGAAAGCAAGCAGATTTTGCTCTTAATTGCAATGGGAGTTCAATTTTGTTCCTACCCAACAGAGGAAATACCCGCAAATCTACCAGCTAAACAGCAGTTAATGTCGAGAATAGTTGTGAGAAATATTCAAGGAAGTCTGATACTATCGATTGGTCCAATTTGCCACAAAACAAACACCCTGGTCGTCTCTCAAAAATTGCAGCTGTATGAAAACTTCAATGTTTCCGATAGGCTTCAAAAGGTAGAATTATGTTCAAGAGAACTCAAATGTTCTCAAACTGTCCCTATCACTTCAAAATTGAAATTTTCAAGTAATAAGCCCATTAACTTTCAGATAATTCATCTTTCAGGAATAGTGAAAGAAAAACAATCCCTGGCCAAAAGAAAAAATAAATAGGAAACAGTGTTCGCTGCAAAATAGTTAATTTGGGTTGACATCACGGCCATCAGCATTATTGGCATGGCTCAAGATAAGAAAAACGTTTTTAAAACGACCATCTACCAGAGGATGTTTGATGATTAGGGCAGCATTTTTACGACTGGTAAAACTGACTTGTAGGTGATGGAAGGCGAACACAATTCTGCTTCATGCATCCATGTGATGGAAAAGTATTTTTACAGTAAATATTCGATACAAGAATGATATTTTCACACGCCAATGCAGCCATCCACACCTCTCAGCTCATCAAACAACTATGTGAAACAAGTAACATCGTTTTGAAACGGCCAGAAAAGTCGGCGCCAGAAGGAGTCGGCGTATCTACTGCCGAGAGTGAAACTCTCGAAAGCAGAACAGAGAACAATCTTACTTTAAATTTAAATACGGAATCTGTTTACAACGCACGGAACATCACACAAACTTCCATTAGAAAAAACACACTCCACTCCCGGTCACAACAGCCCAGCGAGCAAATGCACCTCGAAGTGTCTGCGCCGACTGCGCTCATTGCCAAGCTAGAATTTCGCTCGCCCCAGCCCTGAGGGACGCTGAACGCAGGGACGTCAGACTTGAGTGCGGAGGCGAGGCTGCGCCGAGCGAAAATTAGAATTTCGTATTCACTTTCTCCGAAGACCAAGAAAAAAAAACACTAGGCTAATTTGCACCAATTTTGCAGCCACCCATGACTAGCTTCAGTAGAAAAAGCTCGAGACCCTGGCAGGCTCTGCCACGCCCGTCCATTTTGAGGACAACGCAAAAGTGAAGACAAACGACAGCCACTGAATCGTATATTCTGAGATATTGTAAGGAATTGACCAAAAAATTACATTTTTTCAACGTTTGCAGGCAAAATTAAAACTTTTCGCAGGGATAGATATATGTACAGTAAATCTTTGAACACACCTACAGTTGACCTAAATAAAATAATTTCTTCGAGATTATTGTGCATGCGCAACAGAGATGCGCAAAAACTCATTTTCTAATCATTAATACAGTCTCGCCCCAGTCGCAAACAACTGAACAGCAGCGCCAGCATTTAGCTAGAAAAAGATGGCTTTGCTCAATTTCTTCTCTCTCTCGTTCCGATTTAGGATATAAAACACGCAGACGTTTTTAAGTTCACAGATAGGAATTACTTTTTAATTCTCGCGTGAGATGGCTCAATGGAAACTATGGCGTCGAGTCTCGCAACAGCACCGAGGCCCTTAGAGCCGAAAGAAGAGCGTCACGGCTAGCAGCGGCACTTGGCTGAAAGAGAACAAATTTCCCACGGTATCATTCGCCCCTCAAAGAAGAACACTGGTAAAATGTGCAGCGAGAAGGCAACAATCAAGTTCAACTCTCACCAATTTCTAGCATTCACCTCATCTCAGGTTACGGCATTTTTCTCAGCAGTAAAAACAAAGTTACAAAGGCAGCACGGAGACAAAATAACGGCGAACACATAAACAGCTCAACTGTAGACTAGAGTTATTTCGAAAACTAGATAAAATGACAAATGAAGCATGAAGAAGTAAAATGACATAAAAAATAAACACCCATTTACAAACAAAAGAGCTCTACTACGGCAAAACTTGAGTTACATAAAAAGAAATGCAGGTTAAAAGTTTGACAAATACTAGAGGAGCAAACTAACTCCGTACATAGCGAACACAAAACGTTTTTGAGTTGAAAGAAATGAAAATAAGTCACTTCCTTAGTGTTTTCCATTCTCTAATTGAGCGCAGATCGCACAAAGCCTTCACAATAATCACACAGTGGTCGCTCGACGGCCGCCGACAACATCCAACTAATGCTGACTCGGCAGACGCACAACGCCGTAGCAGTGATGCCGCTCGCCCGAGCGAGGAGCGCCGCCTGAGGCAACAAGCAGCGATACGGGGTCTGAGCAACAACAACGCAAGGAATTCACACGCAAATAATTTGCGCGTTGCCGCCAACATGGGACTTTGCAAAATAGGGCTGATGTTACCGTTACAACGAGGAAAGCTCGAAAAAACTGTAATTACCAATATCATACACTACCACACCAAAAAATATGATTAAAAAAATTGTTTTCCTCAATATCGAAAAATAGTTTGCATATCTACCTTTGTGTTTGAATATTTTGCAGCTCTATTTTGGACCGTTGCTGTAGTTTCTCGGTAAAATTGTCTCCCGTTGAAGGCAGTGGCAACGATTAGAAAAGTTTAAGCCTCCCTAACTACAACAAAGTTGCTTCTAAGAGGAAGGCGGAAGTCACCACTTAGTAAAAAGGAAAGGGAACACGGAATCTATGCTCGTCAGTTCCTACACAAGATCCCCTGCGCATAGTAACAATAAGTTAGGAATGGTGTATATTGAACAACATAAAAGTTAAGAAGAAAGTAGTGAATGCTCATAAACAAAATAGCAGTGAACCGAAAGAGATGGTTCGCAACTAATCAAAAAACTTGTTCTATTGCAGCAAAAAGCTTTAACTTTCAGCTCAGGACCTCACCTTTCCCCTGGGAGCCCTAATTCCCATGAAGTGATGTGGTACATAAATTCCTTCCAAGCTTATCCCATACATTTTTCATTGTGTTCACACTAGGAGTGGCTAAATAATGCAATAAAAAGATCCCTCATATCTTGAACTTCCGACAACTTCGGCTCAGTGCATTAAAGCAGTGTCGCCCCTGAACATTTCTTACCCATTGAAAAACATAAATCTACTGCTAGGTGTAAGTCATTAAGATCTTCCAGTGGTCATTTTTAGCGTCAAGAGTAGCAGATCAGTCAACCCCAAAGAGTTACGTTGATTCCAGATGCAGCACAGCGGGGACGGGGCAACCCACAGCTGAACAGGGGTTCTCATAAAGCTGACTCTCCTGTCAATCTAAAAAAAAAGAGGGTGGTCCATGACTCATCGGATCAAATAACACTCCTTTAGTCCTTATCAGTTCAGTCTCGATGTTCCCTGGCAAAATCTCCTTCAACAATTTTCTTTTGATTATAACGTACAGCCCACGCATCAATTATTTTAAAACACTCACGAAACCCATGAAGATTGTTACGCCTGTCATAATCGTCTGAGGAGCAACGACTGCAAAGTCTTATTTCTAACGCACAAATCTTCATGTTCTGGCTTATTCTAAAGAGTTTGCTAAGCAGATACCACGAGCAACTTTCCAATTATATTTGATACAGGTTATGTGTTCTTTATCCAAATACTCAAAAGCCTGTTCAACGGGTCTTGATTTATTACGCTTGTAACAAATTCGGGGACAATCATTGCACTCAAAACAATTTGTTGTTGCTTAATGAACCATTAACCAGTGTTACACAAATTTATACTAAAACAAAAGCATCCTATGATCGACAGGAAACAATTGAGTATGATCGATACTCTATAAAAAATGTACGACTTATTTTCATCTCTAAGAGTGTATTTTCATTGATACAAAATCAGTTCGCTGTCAAAGTGCGGTTAAAGAGCAGCGGTACGACACACAATGAATGCAGACAGAAGAAAAAGGCTCGAGAGAGATTGAGAAAAATCTCGCCCACGAAACTCGTCAGTAAAGAAACTCATGGGAAACCAGGAATATAGCGCCAGTTTGAAATTATTGCACTATGGGAATGAACATACGATTTCCAGAATTTGTAAGGGGAACACTTTCGCATTCAGGGAATTCAGACCTAAATTACTCCAATTTCTAAAAACGTTAAAGAACCAGGACAGTTGTTAGAAACTTATTGCAAAATTTTAAAAAGTTCGGCTACAGTAGTCGTGGAGGTCGTCCACCAAAACTGCCCCCAACAGCCTCCGCCGGCTATTTGGAGGCTTCGAAGAGTGATTAAAGATTTAAAAAATTCGACTTCACTAAACTTAAATGTTACACCAAAAAGAGTCGGTCAAGCTTAACATAACTTAAAAAATATTACCTACGAGAATAACCAAAAAAGCACTAGCAGGTATTTTAGAAGAATGTGATTTACTCAGATAAAAAGGTGTTAAAAAGGTGATTTTCTGGATGTGTGCTTGTTCTTTTGGTACAATTTAGGATAGTGCAAACCGATTTTTTTATAAACGGTCATAAGAGACAAACGCAATGAGGCATACTAAAGTATTAAAAACTATGCACTGTCATCCTTTTAACTGTGTTCGATTAAGACGAGGTTACCTGCAACAGGACAATGCTTCAATATGTATACAGAGCTGAGCATTCAAAAACGTAGTTTAACCCTCATAATTTCAATATTCTCCATTGGCCAGCTGAATCTCCAGATTGAGTCCCATTAAAATCCGTGGGGCATCTTTTAAAGGTTTGGTAACCAAAATAGGAGACAGTTGGGCGATAAATAGAACTTAGTGATGTGTAAAAAAAACTGTAGGGAGGAAAAACCCCTAAGACCCGTTGTTAATTTATTGGCATGAAGTAAAACGTGTGGACCTTCTACAATTGTCAAGACATCCTCAAACTTGTAAGATTATTTTTTTGTTTTATAAAACGTCAGGTTTCTCATTTGTAAATACTTTTTCCTACAAAGTTAGGTTAGAGATGATCGTTTCAGCCTCCCTAACCAGAACAGATGTGTTCCATAGAGAGGAAGGATGAAGAGCACCATTTAGTGTAGAGTTAAGGGAACGTGGAATTTAAACACAAGGCGTGTTCCCGCACAAGATCCCTGCACATAAAGACAATCAGATCAGAAAGAAGGTTATGAAATAAAATAAAAATTGAAGAAAAAGTCAGAAGTACTGGAAAACTGGACAGCAGTAAACCGAGAAAAAGATGATCATCAACGACACACACAAAAACTATTCTTCCACAACAAAAAGAAGACCTACCTAACTCTCAGCTTAGAACCTTACATTTTTCACCTGGGAATGTTAATTGATCGAGATATATATTTTTTGAATATGCCAACCTCATTCCCACCTAAATGTTTGAATGTTAGCAGTGAAATTCTCATAGCCTGGTTCAAACGAAAAATGTTGGTACTTCAGTAGAACAATATCTTTACTTGACGAAAATTTTAATGAAATTTCAATTTCAAAAAGTTATGAACGTATGCATGTGTTAAACTTACTTCCGCCCGTTAAATATAGATATTAGGGATTTAGGTTGGAACAAGTCCATCTTGAGCACAAATTCAATTATTCACGCAAATGCATTTTCATATTCTAGACAGATCGCCTTAAAATTTTCCGGGAGTTTATGAACCCTACACAATCAACAGACGAGAAAACTATTTCCGGTCGTGATACATCAATCGGGTCGGGCCTTAAAGCTTACGTCTAGAAACTACATTTCATTGCAGCTCATTGTCTTGATGTTACGAATTAAGAGTAAATGCCACGGCCAAGGAAAAAGCCAACAGCATTTTTCACGATCAAATGCGGGTTTCGACAGCAGTATAATTAGGTAGCAAAATGCGACTCGACAAATAGCGTCGTGGCGCAACGAAACTAGAGCTTAACTAGTGCAAGATCACAAGGGTTACCGCGGCGGTGCCTGTCTCTTGACCCCGTTTGCTCTCGACGACTTGGAAACTTGAAAACAACACGACTACAACTCTAATATTGGTAGCTGCATCATCCTCAAGAGTACGCTGATGAGCCCGTGTAGCAAGATTTTGATGCGAAACAGAACAATTCCTCCGGACGTCTTCAGAACACAACATCATTCATCTAGGCGTCGCCAGGACGCACAGAAATACTGGTCACCACCAAGCGTCGTCACGAAGCAACCATCTCATTCACCACCAGGCGATGTTACGCAAAACTTCAACGCGCAAGCCATCCGCGGCAGACAGATCGGCCGCACGGTCAATCTAGCGATCGCAAAATAAGAGACCGAAGAGCGAACCGACACAGAGCGACCGTGACGACACAGCCAAAAGTGCGCGGCAAGCATCACGCTCAGGTAGCGACGTAACGGCGCTGCTGGCCTGCGTCGGCACCTCTGCACAGTTAAGCCAAGGTCTCGGGCACAGCAGCAGATAAGAGCTCATTGAGGCTGGATTTTCAAATACTTTGCGTCGTCGAAGCGGTACAACTGGCAGCGCAAGGTTGTCTATGTCGACTCGAATACACAATGAAGTGTAACCCGTAACATGCCCCAGTCGATCAAGAAAAACTTAAGCTACCAGCTGCGCCGCTATGACAACATTAACTGTTCCGATATGTCCCTCATCCTCGCTGTGAAGCGCGTGTGGAACGATGGTACGGACGCGCGTGTGGAACGATGGTAGGGACGTTGTATCGGCAGTAGCGCATCCTCGCCCCCTAGAGAGTGTTTTCGAGTTGGCACATTAGGCGCCTGCTCTCAAGTAAGCATTCCTGTAATCAGGATTACACCAGAATCTTTTCAATGAATTAATTTCTCATGTAACACAATTGCAGTCTCTTAATGCTGCAAAAACCTTCCGCAAATTACATAGTATGGGAATAGCATGCGCGTAAGAGAGGTCAACACATTTACTGCGCCCGCGAATGCAGAAGAAGGCAAAATAGCGACGCAGGACCTCGCACCGTCTCCCTGGGAGCGCTAATTCATTTGGATACTATTGTTATATCCTCTTAAAAACATACCTAAATCCTTCATAGTATTGATTGATTATAATTATAGAGAAGTTCTAACCTCCCTTTGTCACAACAAAGATATCCCAAGAGAGGAAGGATGAAGGCATCATTTAGTATGGAGTTAAGGGAACGCAGAATCTACGTACAAGGTGCATAAAAACAGTAAGCTAAGAAAGAAGTTCATGAAACAAGACAAAAGTTGAAGAAGAAAGTAGTCGGTGTTGAAAAACACGACAGCAGTGAACCGAAAAAAGATGGTCCGTAACAAAACAAAAAACCTGTTTTATTTCAACAAGCCTTTAGCTCAGGACCTCACATAATCCCCCTGGGAGCGCTAATTCCTATAAATTCACGAGTTGTATCCCCCTGAGGGGATCCTTAATAGTATTACGTCCTGTTTTCCAATATCCTTAAAAAAATATACCAATTACTATCTTCAAAGTTATTATTTTGAAACGAATCAGTGCAAAGCGTATGGCGAATATGCTCTTTAGGAAAATGTCAACTTAATCCTTGTGTGCCTTTTTCTGAAGTAAATCTATCATTTAACCAGTCCAGTGTCCGCTTAGGATATAAGTACTGGACTTAACATTACTGTACAGATTGGATTAAAGTTAACATAGGACGCCGAAAATAGCCACTCAACGAAGTTGAGTCCACAAGAACTACATTTAGATCTGCATATTATAATAGCCTAGAGCAATGATATTACTGACGTATCCCTGGTAGAAAATGATTGGTGTAACTGACGTACCATTGGTAAGAACTGAATTGCTTGAATAACAGCTTAACACGTTGACTACGATTGTGCGGTTGCTTACGGTCAGTTGGGTTTGGTTAGAAGAAGTCGTTTTGAAAAACCGGCTTTTCTGCTCTAATACATTTTAAATCTTTTTGAAAAGTGTAAAGAATACAATTGAACCATAATGTGTTACCTTTTACTCTAAAATTTATTTCGGAAAAGGTAGCAAAATAGTTGAAATGTTATTTGTTTATTCCGGCACGTAAATGAACAATTTACCTAGTGGTACACATATAAACCACTTCGGAGTCAACGTGTTAAACGGTTTAAATTGCTACTTGAAATTTTCCCGTTCCATGGGCGCCGAGGCAGCTTTGAACGCTAACCTCCATGAGTTACTCGTACATTAAAGCTTTACAAATATTCAAGAACCATGAAATAACAAACATACTGTGTTTAATCACGTTTTCATACCAACGGAGCAGCGGAACTTTCAATGCGCGAGAGAATCTTGTCATTATAATTATTCCAGCGAGTCTCTTGAGTGAAATCTTCAGAGAGATTTATGGAAGAAAATGTTTAACTGAGGATTCTTCTGACAGTCTTGTTTTGAACAGAAATTAATTCCAAATTTTCGCGTATTCTTACTTGAAATAATAAATTATATTTTAAACTGAAATGATCAGAGACTACGGGAAAATAATGAAACTAATGATACCTGCATCGACAAGCAAGAAGATACACAGAGCTACATTGTAAGAGACAACATAATTGTAGACACGGGACCGGCAGTAGCTGCGGACCATAATACTGTAGCCATACTAGGATGCAATCCATGCAATCAGAGGCAGGAAAAAATTATCAACAAGCAATTATCCTTTGCAAAATTCATACTAATGTCGGAATTTCACAAGAACGGAAATACCAACGAGGCTTTGCAATATTTGCCAGCTCACCTTCCTCTCAGCCCCGTACACCCGAGCCAGGTGCGCAACACAATCCCGGCGCGGCCCTCGCTGACACGCAGCGTTAATTACCTCCCTTCTCTGCCCCTCCTCCCCGCAGCTGCGGTCGGCGGCGGCGGCGCACGCATTTCTTCACGGAACCAAAACGCGTCACCTTCGCGGGCGCCGGGCGGCAGTGAGGCGGCGTCAGGTCTCGCTGGCTCAGCGGATGGCCAAGTGGCCTGCGGAGTCTAATCATGATTCAATTTATTGGATTGCCATCAAGTCTTTTTTTCCTGCGACGAGTGTAATGATAGTAATTTAAGCCCTGAACTAAATAGGATATTTCCTCTGTGAACAATCACATTATGCCTCTTTTTTGTTGGAGTGAATATTTCTTACTCGAAAAATTAGTGGTTTCAAGCAGTGATACACTGATTAAAATGAATTTTAAAATTTCCGTCGAAACTGAATGTCTCACCATTGAATGAATTTTGAAACTACCGAAATAAATGAAAGTCGGAAGAAGCAAGAGCTGGAAAATTAGAAGGGTGGAGGTTACAATTATACCATAACTTTTGACGCGTTTACCGTAAGTGTGAGGTCTTGCGTTGTCACAGAGGAAAAGAAATGTCTTTCGATTTTGCTTGGGATAAATTTTTTATTTTATTTTGCGCAACATACCTTTCTGAACTGACGTTGCCGTTTATCAGATGTTCTTAGACCTGCCATTATGATTATAATGACTCCAGCCACAACAAAGGCGATCTCTGTAAAACGGACTGTAGAATATAAAAATATATGCAAATGGTGTGTTCCCTTACAGAATGCAATCAGCATAGAAACAATAATTTAGGAAGGAAGAGAAACAAAGACAAAGAAGAGAAAACAAAAAGGTATTAAAACTGAAAGAAGCCAAGTGACCGTGAGCGTTAAGTCCCAAAGGCCTATCACCAGCTGAGGTAATCTGACAGGGTACCCGAGGGCACCTGTCCCTCAACAGTACAGGATGGCCACACATGATACATTTGACTAACCTAAGCCCACTGCCTGTCCTATGCCCCTGAGGGGAATAGGCCGCAGGGAAGTAAAAAAGATAACGGAGTGACAATACAAAAAACCCATTTCATTTTAACAATAGGAAGGCTTCCCTTGCCTTCAGCTTGGGACCTCAGATCTTCCCCAATGGAGCGTTAATTCTCACAGATACGTTTTATCCCAAGGGGACAAGCAGTCGTTACATCAGGCTAAAATTTTTAGAAGCAAATATCTTTCTTATTCAATTCTTAACTTATTCGGTTAATTTTTCGTTTTCTAATTCTTATTTTATGATGCAAAATATTCTGTGAGTTGCACGTCAGGTATCATTTTCATCTCCAATGATGTGTTGTAAACACTTCGAAATAACTTACCTGTAAAAATCCCAACTTCAACGGAGGTAGATTGCGACTGGTGCCTCGTTAAATTCTTTTAGCAGTATAACACCGTTGTGGTAACTTTTACTGTCAACAAAAGTGTGCTGTATGTTTACCCATGTCGTATAAACTTATCTACACGGCAGCATGCACTGCTCGTTCACCTGCGACAGAGCAGCTCTAGCGAACACTTGAGGACGCACGGATCCCAGAAGACGGCAAAAGCAGCAGCTGCTGCAAGGGAAGAATAAGGCAGTTTTTCAAGAGTCAGTAAATAAGGAGGGAGGACGAACAAAAGCCAGAAGTCGCACAGGCGTGAAGCATTTCCGGGAGATGGGAGACGAGGATGAAGAGTCTGAGATGCAGCCCATCAAAATAATGAACAAAAGAAAACCCGAACAGGGAACAAAGAGCGAAAACAAAAACTTTTTCAACGGATAAGAAAGAATTCATCCCTTGATTGAAAGCAGGCGTCGGAATTAATCCCAAATAGTGAAGGAAAAAGTTTTTACCTATGTGTTCGGCGCTCAGATCTAATAAAGCAGCTTTAGTTTACGGAAAGAAAACTCGATAGGTCTCGCGAAAAATTGAATCAGAGACCCAGCGCCTCTCAGCTCCAGTCGCAGTAGATGTACTTGAAGCACCCATAAAAATGCTCTGGACATTTAGGGTGTTCGGGATAAATTCTGCAGAATAATACTTGTGTTTCCAGATGTGGTAAAGGTGTTCCAGCACACTACGCTTCCTTCAAAAGTTCAAACCCTTCTTCATCCATATACGAGATGACAACGAGAATGTATGACTGGAACTCACCTGAATCAAGGAAGAGAATACCTCGTATCGTGATGATTCGCGCCGGCTATCAAAATAAGGAGATTACAGTCGCTGCTCAATGCTCCCGGCACACTGGGAAAACTTGAGTCATGCAGAATAAATTTCTTCAAACTGTCACCGTTTTCGGGTGTGTCCTCCAAGGGTGATGTGATACCTCCGTGTTTTTAAGAGGGTCTTAGGTTGAATTCAGATGCCTACGGGGAGTTGCTGACCACTTGCGTTAAGCCCTGGATAACGAGGGTAGCCAATAATAGGCCGTAGGTATGGCATCAGGATTCAGTTCCCACTTAAACCTCGGCGAAAATTTGAAAAACAGTTGTCAGACAATTTTACGGCTACACCAGTCCCTATGTTTGACCTATGAAACTCCCCTTACCCCAGGAAATTATTGTGTATTGGCCGCTGTCGAGAAAGACACTAATCCCAATGCCTGTACAACAGAAGCCCAGTTAATCGACAGAATTCAAGCAATTTTTGAGATCCTTCCCAGGAAAAGTGTAAAATCAGCTTGCTCTTGGTTCCGGGGCCGGATTGAGGCTGTAATAGACGCTAATGGCGGTTATTTTGAGTAATACTATTTGACAATAGCGTAATTTCGTAGTCAATTGAATTTCTTGTTTATTAAATTTTGTCGCTATCAAACAATTTTTCTTTTCCGGATGAGACAGTCAAATTTATCACGAAAGTCTAGCCTCCCTCACCACAACAACGATGTTCAAAGAGAGGAAGGATGAAATAACCATTTAGTATGGAGTAAAGGGAATGTGGAATCTATGCACATCTGGGGCTTCCGCAAAGAATCCCGTGCGCATAGAAACAATAAATTGATAGAAAGAAAGGTTATGAAACAAGATAAAAAATGAAAAATGTCAGAGGTGCTGAAAAACAGGACAGCAGTGAACCGAAAAAACAGCAAAACAAATAACATTTTATTTCAACAAAGAGGGCCTACCAAACTCTCAGCTCAGGACCTCGCACTTTCCTCCTGGGAGCGTTAATTCCCATAAATAAACACCATGTACAGTGAAGGGAAACTATTCGGACGGTTACAATAAATCGCGTAAGATTTAGATTAGATATTAGGTCAAGCCTCCTTAACCGCTAAAAAAAAGCGCTTTGAAGAGAGAAAGGAGGAAGGCACCATTTAGTAAAGACATAAAGGAACGCGGAATGTATGCAGATAGGACATAAGTTGAGAAAGAAGTTTATGAAACATAAAAGTTGAAAAAGTAGTAGGTGCTAAAAACAGGACTGCAGTGAACCGAAAAAAGATGGAAAGTAACAAAACAGAGAGCCTGTTTAGTTTCAACAAAAAGGTCTACCTAACCTTTCCATAGGAACCTTACATATTCCTCGTTGGAGTGGTAATTTCCCATAGATAAAGATACAATGGTTGTATCCCCACTGTAATCACAAATGGTACATGCGATTAACTTTCAAATGCTTATATCCAGCAAATTCTTAGTAATTGTGTGTTTTTCAACAAAACGATTGTTTAATGATGATAGTTCTCTTTGAAGGCAGGTAATGAGGTTTCTTAATTTTGATGTTCTACTGGTAAAAAGAAACTAGAATCCACTAAACCAAACATTTACGTGCCGTCGATATATAGTCCTTTCTTGATGATATTTTCTCAACAAAAATTTTGCCTCATTGATCCCAACATAGCAGTTCTCACCGCTTATTTTTCCAGTTAGGTATTCATTGTAAAAAAGTCAAAGCTTAATCCAATCAGTAATAATATTTTCATTTATGCTCAATGAGGTTGCAGCTTGCTGACAGTCAAAATTGTACGACAGTTCTTAATGATAGTTTCAATTTTTTCATTCAACCTCTGGAAAACGCTTCCCCTAAAAATTCAGCGAAACTTCAAAGTCATAATCTCGGTTGAAATTTTATGTTTTGAGTAATCCGTATTTCGTCCCTCGTTCTGAAGCAATGCCAGAAGTAGTGATGTACCGATACCATTTTTTTGACCGATACCGATACCCATTTTTTGGCCGATACCGACACTCCGATACTTGGAAATACCGATACTTTGACCGATACTACTACCGATAACGATACTTTTACAATTATATTCAAATAAAATCATTATAAGCCCTACATGGGTGTTATAATAAAAATATTTACTAACATATCTAATAATATTACAATATTGACAATAAAGTTTTCGATTAGGAATGATAAAACTGCTCTTGCTATGTTAACTATATCGTTTGATTCGTTTTCCGCACAAAGGTTTTCGATTGCGTCATCTTTCCGCTGTATTGTCGTGTGATACCGTAATTAGCATGTATGAGCAAATAAGTATTCACTGTTTAGCAATCTTTTTTGCCAACTGAGGTTATTTTCCGACTAAATTAATCAAAAATATTTCTCTCCATTTACAGGCGTAAACTAGTAATATAATGTAGCATTTAGTCTCAGAAATAGCAGCGTGAGCGCAAGTAGTTTACGTATGTATTAACACACACAGTGAGCAGAAGCAAACACGGCTCTTTTCGGCTTGGGGGCCTATCGAATTTTTAATATTTTCTTTTCGCCAAAGTTTGTATTTTGGTGTGAAAAACACGGTCATGATAACCATTTTGTGGGGAAATTATTTATTAGGACTGAAATTTGCTTATATCCATTAATATTTTAGGAAAAACTGGGGTTTCTCGGTACGTTTTCGCCACGCAAATTCACACAGATACGAGTCCATCATTTGTCGGCGAGTGCCTTCCTGACGTTTTTTTTTCATTTTCAGACTATGCAATGCACTCTCAATCATTTGAGTGTGTGCACCTGTTGCAGGGTCCACCAAGTTTTCACCATGATTAACAGGGAGGTGTTTGAAATTATACAATTGGTTAGGTTAGTAACACTCGATGAATAATTTCACCACAAAATGGTCATCATTTTCGTGTTTTTCACACCAAAATACATAATTTGACTAAAAGAAAACATTTAAATTCGATAGGCCCCAAAGCCGAAAAGATCTGCAAACACGCAACTAACTCTAAGATTGTTCGTGAATTTTCAAACATCTTAAAATAGAAGAAAAATGCGAAATTCGTAATGTACGGCGATTTACATGCTGAATTAAAATAGAATTTGCAGCCACTCCTATATTAACTTTACACAAACTTTAAAATGCGCCTTCAACTTTATTTATTTGGTTTGATTTTGGTTAGCCTGTCACATACGTTAAGAAATGAAAATTGGGTCAAACTATACAGATTTTAGTTGGTAAAGTATAATAATTTTATGTCGCTACTGTGTTTTTACTGTGTTTAACTATTCATGCTACATAGCATTCACTCTTTGACCGTACGTGACTCATCGGGAGTTAAAAGTAGTAAATTCAGTTAGCGGGCCTGATTAAACACTGTAATTCAACAGTTATCTAACTAATTTACTAAGTATGAATAGGCTCTTTATTTGATTAGTAGGGTGCACGACCCGCCAAAAATGACGGGATTCAATACCTTTCTAGGAACAAATTTTCCAGACGTGGATGACTAACAAATATATTTATCGTAACAGTACCCGTGATAAAAAATATTATTGTACTTGCGCACTGGTGAAACTCGTATCACAGATACGGTGATTATGGCTACATTTATGAGCGTGACAAATAAATGGAAGCGGACTCCAAACAAATAAACCAAGGGTATTGTTAGGGAGTAGCAGGACCCGTGGAAATTCTATGGACAATGTCATCGTTAAGCTCGGTGGACCTGTGAAAAAATTCCGTCAACATTACTCAACCTTTCCTGTCCAGTCCTAGCCGAAGCTCTCCTGGTAAAATATCAAACATATCAATGCATGTAAGGGCCATTTTTCAATGTTACGCTGAGATATTCGGTATCCATGATACCGCACACTCACACATCCTATGTTTCTTGAGAAGCGGACACCAAACAAACACATGAATAAATATACAAATAAATACACAACGGGTATTATTAGGTTAGATACTTTTACTTCCACGATTTATGACTTTCATTTTCATGACAAAATACGTATTATTGGGAAGTATCCGTAAAGTATCGGCCGAATTTTGCCGATACCGATACCAGTAAAAACGACCGATACTGCCGATACCGATACATCGGTACATCACTAGCCAGAAGTTCATGTCTTAGCGTTCCTCTAAAGCAGAGGTCTCCAAACTTTTCAATATTAAGGTCACATTATATATTTTCTACATTCATGCGGGCTGAAAGAATAAAAATAAAAAATTAAACAGTGCCAGTAATTTAATTTCTTCAAATATTGTTTTTTCAAGGCCACCACACAGGGATTTGTCTGGCGGCCGGACGAAATAAAGTAGCGGGCCATAATTTGGAGACCCCTGCTCTAGAATCGTACCTTCGTCACATGTGCATATGCAAACATTGATAAAGCCGTGGGTCCTCAAAAAATATTCAGTATTGCCTTCACCATCTAATTCTTCCACTTTTATGACACTTTTTGAAAAGATCAAACAGTGTTGTTGGTTGTCCATTCTCGAAATATTTAATAAAATCGCAATAACACATTTTTTATAAAGTGGAGGAAATAAATACAACCACCATTAGGAATTTGAGAAAATTTCAATTTAGAGCATACATCCTCTTCATCAGCTATTTTCACATAAATGCTACCATCATGTAGCATTTAATGCTCCGTTTTCCAACATTCTCACTCTCACACTTCAAAATGGGCCTCTTACTCTTTAACAACGCAAGTTTCTCTTGGAAGAAATTATACGCAGAAACTTTAGGGCTACAACAATAAGGAGGTTCCACATGGTTTATGGCTGCACACCGACTCGAATAACTGTTAGCAAGATTCTCGACAAGTGGACAGCCTAAGAAACTCTTCATAACTGTAACAGACAATAACACTCTTCATAACTGTAATCTGGACAACCCTAAACAGGAAGAAGTGAAACCTAACATCAGGATTGTGAAGACTATTATAGAAAAAGATGACACGCGTTCAAGAAGAAAGTTTTCAGTTTTCCAATGGCGGTTATTTATAATTCCTCCGGTGAACAAAACAAGTTATTTCAATTTGAAGGTTGTATACTTTTGTGGTCCCCTTAACATATTGTAATCATCTTATTTCACGACACGAAATCCGATTTTACAAGAAAATTTCTCAGAATCAAAATGTGCCTTCAAATACTTACGGTTGTGCTGTGATGCTAATGACGGAGACCACGATGCAATTTGTAATATCCGATGCACTCCGAAAGATTTCATTGAAATGTTCACCAATCATGACACGTTAGGTTGTGAGTAATTCACTTGTGCCAAGAGATGAACTCAAAAAAAAAATATCAAGTGCTACTCGAACACATGTATATAAAAGCAGAATTAGTAATGAATTTCCACGGCTGCAACTCAAATCACAATTTCCTAGCAAGACCCCATTACTGAAGATTCGACATACAACATTATTCTTATAATAGTTAGTCTTAAACTCCCTAGTCGCAACAAATGTGACCTCAAAAGAAAAAAGAAAGAACCATTTACTTTGGACGGTCGAAAACAGGGGAACAAGATGCGTTCCCACACATGATATCCTGTGCATAGAAACAAAAAGTTGGAACAGGAGAGGAAAAAAGACAATGACGAGACAGCGAAAACGGCATGAAAACAGAAAGAAACAAAGTAGCTATGAAAGATAGATGTCCCGAAGGCCTATTTATAGTTGAGATAAAACTATCTCCCCAGGGGGCGACATTCCCTATGCCAAAGGGTAGACTAACCTGCCAAAGGGTAGACTAACCTAACCCAAGTGCCTCTCCTATGCTCTGAGAGGGGGCAGTGAACACAAAGAAAATGAACCGTAGCTTAAAAAATTCTATTCTTTTCCAACTAAAGAAAGGCCTGCCTAACCTTCTGCTCATGACCTCGCATAATTCTGGGTGAGTATAATTCTCACATATACATTATTTGTATCGCACTGAGGGATAATTGTTCTCGATAAGTTTTTCTTCCTGAATGTTTTTCCCTTTCTCTCACAAGAATACCGGCCTCAGTTCCAGTAACAAAATATTTGCTAATTTCTGCCAACTATTATGAACTAACCTTGAGTTCACAGAGTGAAATAACATAATATCAGCGCGGGAGTTGCCGCAGTTCAAATAGAACAGAAAAGGTTAGTTGCTCCTACACAGCAAACATGTAAGACAATAATGAAATATAGAGGCATTGATCGCAATAAGACTGTGTGAACTTAAAGGGTCGGATATCTGCAGCTTTTCTGAAGATTTTATCAATAAAGGGAGAACGTTCTTGGGAAAAGGGTACTTCCTTGATTGATTTGTAAGGAAATAATTGAGACAAAGCAGAAGGTTACAAACGATACGCACAAGCCACCCATTCATGCGAAAATTGGGTAGTAAAAGAGAAGGGCAGGTGTGCTGAGAAACGGAAAGTAAGCCCACGCCAAACTGAGCAGGCGTTGTTTCTAGTTATACTTTATGCAGGAGAGCCAGACGAAGACCTAAGATTCAGGCAATATTGACCAGGTCAAACACGACACGCAAGTATCCATCCACCTCTATTTCAGACGAGAAAAGTCCGAATCTTTTTATTCCTGAGTAGGAGCAAGTCCCAAGTATTGAGGACAGGCTTCTCTACCGTACACTTCAGACGCGGCGCGCCCCTTCAAGAAGCAATGCGCCCCTTCAAGAAGCAATGCGCCCCTTCAAGAAGCAATGCGCCTCTTCAAGAAGCAACGCGCCCCTTCAAGAAGCAATGCGCCCCTTCAAGAAGCAATGCGCCCCTTCAAGAAG
>JACJUY010002017.1:56926-86559 GCA_014220935.1 Platorchestia sp. MABIK
GCCCCTTCAAGAAGCAATGCGCCCCTTCAAGAAGCAATGCGCCCCTTCAAGAAGGCACATCCAGACTTTCTGTGAGTACTCAGCTTGGATTCATTTCCGAGGACCACGATGATTCTATTGAAAACTTTACGTCTCAATGTACGAAAATCAAGTCAAACGCAGCCGATAATTCATACTGCGAATAATTTTTGGCTCACAATGCCACTACACCACTATGGTCCTATGGAACCACAATTCTAGACCCACTGTGTCATCAACTACCCGTTTCAACACATAAGTTCAACTCTAAAAAATACTCAGGGCTACCAGCTGCACCACGCAAACCGAAAGAATTCTCTCATGGATCGCGTCATAACTACAATCGTGCAGTTACTGGGATGGAGTTGTGAGTTAAATGCAAGTTTGAGAAGAAAAGTTTTCCTAGTCATCACTTCGCTCAGTCTTTTCAATTGCTATAATCGCCAGTAAAGTTGCTCATACTCGGACAAAAACACCCCGGCCACCCGACTAGGGTCGAACCGGGATCCATCTCGTCACAAGTGTGATGCGTGACTTCTTGTGCTACGGAGAGGAAACCAGGAGCGCTTAACCTGAAGAGTGGGGGAAGACATTACGTGATCTACCTAGACTTCCTCAAAGGGTGAACAAAATTACCAGGAGCCCGTTATTTTCGAGGCGATGTTTCGAAATTTCACGCAAGCACCATCAGCGCAGTCAGAACAAGGTCAGCATGCAATGACTGAAGACGACTATTCTGCACATATTTAGCATAAGCCATTGAAATTACAAAAGAAGACAAATGCAATGCTTTTAAAAGTCCTCGGGAAATTTAAAACAAAAAATTTGCTACGTACTTTTTTACACACGATATATGCAAGTTGGTGAAGTTGTGCATCATCATGCAAAGTCGTGAAGAGAAAAGCTAAGTCGTGAAGCTTGAAGTTACAATTTTACAGAAGCATTCAGCGTATACAAAGTTATACGAGCTCGTACAATGCGGCACAAAGTTCAACAGAGTTATGCTAACGTATGGAAAGTTGCACAAAGACTTGCAAAGGTATTATACGTTATAAAAAGGCATACAAAGTTACAGAAAGCAAGAAAGTCATAAAAGCCACAAAACATGTCCGCACAGATGTTTAAAATTCCAAAGCACTCAATGGCGGATGTCCAAGAAAGGTAACTAATCCATGAAATACAGCATTGATCACTCGGGAGTTAACGAGTACCAGTGGTGTCAGTGCAGCTCAACTCGCTGTGTCAGTAAACACTTGACGGTGGAAATTACGCGCCACTTGAGCGCATGGAAAGTTGCGGCAATTTAGCGCCCGGTGAAAGAAACGAGCGCTGTTCCGCTGATGTTGTTAGGGGCGACGAGGAGAACGCAGCGCCGGTCCTAAAGCATCACGTACATCCGCCGGAGCAGAACAGGCGATCCAACCTTTGCATGGAAGCCCGTCTCGCACCATCAGCGCATCGTTGAAAAAATACCGACTTTCACTCCGACTTAAGCGGGTTTTTGGCTGGTAAAGGGCGAGAGGGTGATGGGAACGCTTCGGAAAACCAGGCTTTCGAATCCAGAGCTCTGGGACTCGAAGCGACATCTGATTACTGAGTATTTTTTCTTTTAGAGTACGTTCAAAGCAAAGGTTGGTGAAGTTATTTCAGAATGGTGGTAGATTGCTAGACCTTGTTTCGTTTTAAGCTGTATTCTTCTGAAAATTATTGTTTTATAAGAATTGGTTGTTATGTACAGAAGTTACTATCGTAAGCCTTGAAGCAAAAAAATTCCTGTATTTATCAAACGCACGATAATGAACAGGTTGTAACGGTAGCTCTTTATTCTCACCCGGCGCTGGGCACAAATACTCCCGCTCCACCTGGACAGAATGAGCGGAGAGGGAACGGTGTCGGGGTATGCGTGGGTTCTCCGCTTCCGTGCCCGCGGCCATACGACGATCGTCCGCTCTACGGTCTTTGCAGCCTCGTTGCTGTTCCGACCGCTCACCCATGACCCCATCACTGCTTCAAGTGATCATGTATCGCCAATATCAGTTAGGGCATGAACATGCTGAACTACACCGACGCCAACACAAATTTATAAAACATGGCTACCTAAGCTGCCAAAAGCACTCGATACTTTTTATATTATCTTCAATAATGATGCGGGTAATTCACTTTCAAATCGCTGATGGGATACAGTAAAACGGCGACGAAGCGCCAGAACGCATTGATGATCTCAAGCGAGTGATGGCAGTCGGTCCGTATAATTGTGGCTGCCACCAGCATACTCGAATTACGTGGCTCAGCCTCGAGACACGCTACCCTAATAATCTTGTAAACGTACTCTCTTTCTCTTTCCGAGTTACGTGGGACCATGTCATAAGGAACCCACACAGCTTGTTTGCACAGTAAAGCCAAAAATTTGCACTTTTCACACGAAAAATTCTTCAAACCAGATGTTACACAGGTACTCCACTAGCACTAACGCCATACAGGAATTGGAGAAGCTAGCGATTACGTTTTATACTGGCGCTTGCTCAGCTCTGCAATTCTATTACTTAGTACGCTGCAGTGCGCTGCCTGATAAGGTATTACCTAAATGCTTTGATCAGTACGTAACTTCAGGCTTAGTTTTTTATTAAATATAATACCTAATACTTCGCCTTTAAGAGGTCAGAGTAATTCATACGAAATTTTCAACGACCAAAAATAATTGGGTCCTTCCCCTCTTACAGCAGGAGATATCGGTGACATGTGAAGCCACAAACCGAGGACAAACCTGTACTCTGACGGTCTCTTACAAACTGAAAATAACAGCCGCTCCCATTTACACAACCAATACGGTCTGACTCACGAGCCTTCCACAAGATTTTTGTTCACTCAAGAAAATCCCAAAATGAACATTGACATCAAATTAAGTCATCAAAGCCCAAGCTCTTGAAGAGAAATGTTAGACTTTTTAAAAAAACGTCGCAGTGTAGGTAATGTGAATGTACCAGCATGACGCTCCGCGAAGAGACTAACTCACATGGACAGAAAAGAAGAAATAGCACGATTTTGGCAAAATATACACAGATTGGACATCAGGGCAGTGGCTGTAAATGACGTTCAGCGACACAAGCACACTAAGGTTGGTCTGGGGCAGGGCTCCAAGATGAGTCCAGATGCGACTTGCTGTTCACGGTTTCGACAACGAAAGCCCTTAACAGTTTTATAGCAAGAGGTGCTTCTAGGAGTAAATAGGAGAGTCAACTTCCTTTCCTGCTTTGGCAGTATTTTACATTAGAATATAAGTCAATTTAAGCCACTCGAACTACGAAAAAGGTGAACCTAAAAATGAAAGGATGAAGGTACCACTTGGTATCAAATATTGGGAACTGAGAATCTACGCACAAGGTGTGTCATCACACGTGCGCATAGAAACAGCAAGATTGAAAGATTACGATACATGATAAAAGTTTAAAGTGAAAATAAAAGTTGCTGCATAAAAAGGCCAACAATGAATCGAAAAAAGAAGGTTCCCCATCAAACAAGAACTATTCTATTTCAAGGAATGTAAGTCCTACCTAACAATTGGCTCAGGACCTCACATCTTCCTCATGATAGTGCTATTTCCAATAGATACAATAGCTGCACTCTTTTAAGAGCAAGACCAGCACATATGTAATTGCAGCTCACAAAATCTGCAAGTGTAAACACCTCTAGTGGCCGTCGATTCATGTCCTTTCCCCAGGCGCCGATTCTTTGCCAATGTCTATTCTTTATTTTCAGAATTCTTTTTCGCTAACAGAAACTAAAAATTTACTGTCTAATCTATTTTTTAATGACTTGGCTGGAAATCAAAACGTAAGAAATTTCATCAAATCAATTAACTAATTCAGATAAGTTAGTTCTGGCATCCCCTACCACAGCAAAAGTGTTCAAAATAAAAAGGAATGATGAAGGCACCGTTTAACATGGAGTTAGGGAAACACATGGTCTATGCACAAGGTATGTTCACAAACAAGATATTTAACACGGAGAAACAATTACTTAAGAAGGAAATCAAAGAAAAAAGAAGAGAAGACGAAAGTACTAGGGGGCTTTAATACAGAACAGCGGTGAACTGAAAAACGATGGTTCGAAACAAAACAATTTGTTTTATTTCAACGAAAGGGAAGTCTTACCTAACCTTTAGCTCGAGACCTCACATTTTCTTCTTGGGAACGCTAATTCTCAGGGATACAACAGTTATTTCACTCTGAGGGAGTTACGCATGAAAAATGCGGCCATTTAGGGCCCAATTATTGTGTGTGGAAAATTAAGAATTCAGCGAGTGTGCATTTTGCTCTTCCCTCATGAAGTGTACCTTGAGTTTAAATGATTATGTGGTGAGCTAAAATTACAGACACTTCGAATTGCCATATTGTGTTTTCCTATATTTGCGATAAGATATTATTTCTGGGATCTTAAACTGATTTTGAACCCATTCACGTTGCGCTCTCATTTACAATGATACACTCTACTAACTCACTGTAAATAAAATAATTCAATCTTTCTGTTAGTCATTATTATCCTCTTGTTGATCAAGCAAATGCCGTGTAGGAAGTTCTGTTTTTTTTTTATTTCTCTTTCTGTGTATCTTTCACCTCTAATATATCCAGTTTCTTCTTTCTCTATCGAGGGTTTAAATCCCCTCTCTGAACCTGCCTCTCTGTACACCAGTAAGGAGGGCTGAAGGTGCCGTGACAGGTGGGCTCCCTCACAAGATCCCTGCGCATAGAAACGCTAAGTTATGGAGGAAGGATACGAAACAAGATAAAAGTTGAAGATGAAAGTCAGAGGTGCTGAGAAACAGGACAGCAGTGAATTGAAAAAAGGTGGACAAAAGAAAAATATTTTTAAAAATACTCTCAGCTCGGGACCTCTCATTCTCCTCCTGGCAATTCTTATTTCTAGAAATCCAATAGTTGAATCCCCTCAAGGGGGCAAAAACTGCAGAATAAAACATACATTGACAAACCGCAATCCTGTGAAACCGCGGAAGGCGAACCGCGCCATTATATGAGATACAATACCTCACAACATATGAAAAAACATCAAGCTAAGAAGGCTAAGAATCGAGATAAAAGTTGTAAAATGAAGTTAGAGGTGTTGAAAAACAGGACAGCAGTGAACCGAAAAGATCCTCCTTAACAAAACCATAACATTTTTTAGCGAATAGAAGACCTACTTAGCTCTCAGTTCGGAATTTTACATTTTACTCCTGGGAGTGGGTTTCAGCCAAAACAAAGATGTTTCAGCCAAAAAAATGTTCAACAAAAAATTTAGATGTTTCAAACAAAAACAATTCCACAAAACAAAGATATATATTACAGACAAAAAAGAGGCGCCACCTTCACGGTTGCAATACCTCGTTTATGAATCTTGCAGACATCCAACTTCTCCCCTCCAACGCTCGGCCTTGGACGCCACGCACAAGAAGAGTCTGTGCTTGGTGCCAATGAGGGTGAGGGACGCCATTCAGCCCCGGACTGACAGCGCTATTTACTATCACAACCAAAATATCTGCCCCAGTCACGGACTGCAACCGAAATAATAAGACGATGCTTCACATTAGAACGTGCCGGCGCCGCGCCACATAAACGTTCATTCCAACAAATGCTCCAAAGCTCTCCACACCGACGTCTTGTTATGTTCTGGAAATACATGCACGTAAATCTCTAATCAACGTGCAAAAGTGTTCATAATTTCAGGAGCTTTCTGTTCAACCGTTAACCAGATTCAACTGTAAAAATGTTCACTTTCATTCCACTCTTTTCTCCACATTTAGTACCCTCAAATCAGTTTTTCTTCTTCCTTGTCAAAAAATTTACCGTTTGTTCTCTCAGGATTAAATGTATATTTAGTTCAGAGCCTAATTTATATATATTCTTGCATACATAAGAACATACAAACGTATACTACATTTACGATGGTCCTCCAAGCGGTCGTTTGTACACAACCACAACTTCTTAACGAGAAAAATGAAAGAACGATGAGATTAATAAAATTATAAGTTATAGTTCAAGTCTCCCCATCCACAACAAAGGAGTTCCATGAAGAGGAAGGATGGAAGCACCATTTACATAATATGTAATTTAGGGATCGCGGAATCTATGCACAAAGTCTGTTCCCACACAACAAACGATAAGAAACAGTTAAAATTTATGAACCACTAACAGTAGAAACAGTAGGTAGAGAAGGACGTTTTTTAAACGAAAAAGTAAGAAAACAAAAATCTATTCAAGTTCAATAGAAAGATGGCCTACCTAACTCTCAGTTTGGCACATCACATTTTCCTCTGGGAAGTACTAAATCTCAGATACAATAGTTGTATCCCCGTAAGGGGAAAATAGAAGAATAAAATTGAAAAATTACACCTTCCTTTCTACTAATCTAAACGGTGTTTCACCAGTCTTCCTCATCGCTAAAAAAGCGTTCCAAGGAGGGGAAGAGGAAGGCACCATTTAGTATGGAAATAAGGAAACGCGGAATCTATACAGAAGAGGCATAGAAACAGCAAATTGACAAAAAGTACATGAAACAAGATAAAAGTTGAAGAAGAAATTAGTAGGTGCTGAAAAACAGGACAGCAGTGAACTGAAAAAGGTGGTCCTTACCACAACAAAAAAAAACATTTTATTTCAACAGAGTAGGCCTACTTAGCTCTCAGCTCTGGGCCCCACACATTTCCTCCCTGGGAGGGCTAATTCCCATAGGTACAGTAGTTGTATACATACCTCTGAGGGGGTCCAGGAGCAAGATGGCTAGTGCTTCCAGCTTAGAGAAATTATGAGAAATTCCAAGTAATTCAACTAATTTGGGAATGTTTTGAAATAAAAAATTGGGGCTATTAATACTACTTTGTTAAGCATTCGAAAAGCCTTGCACGTGCAATTGGCTCTCGATTTCTACCAAGTTCAAACCATTTGGTCCGTGCAACACTAACTTTACTTTTTTTTATACTTCAGCAAGTTTTTTCAGACTTTCATCAGTTTGCTGATAAGTTTAGGCAAAAACTTCATTGAAAATTTTTTGTTACAAGAACTACACTTTTGGCATCCAGAATTTCCTATCTAAGCGAACATTTTCAAAAGAGCATAATTTTTTAGTTTAAAATAAAGAAGCACTTCACTGAGCGGAAAAGACCCACGCTAGAGCAATTTCATTGATATTCACAATTATCCCTGAAAATTTTCCCTAAACTATTCGATTTGAGGTCTATAAAACGTTAAAACAAAACCTTGTATTAAGCGTTGCCGACTCCTGGGTAGCTAAGAATCTATACACATACATAAATATTCAAGAGTGCATTACAACTGATCAATTTTACACACGAAAGATGCATTGCGATAAAGAGGTACATTTTCATGTCATGAAACGAATCCTATACAGAGCAGTCCGTTAGGCAACCTGGAGAATTGGGTCCGCATGTCTTGCTCGGAGCTACAGGGCGCAGGGCCAGCAATGGCGTGCGAAGGCTGCACCGGAAGTGGACCATGGGCCACACGAACAGATGGCGGACGAAGCGACACAAAAATTGGGTTACGAGCCGCGCTCAGCTGCTGCGACCGGAAAAATGGACAGTCCGGACACGGCGTTTCGACTCGCGTAACTTGGATACTGAACTTGAACACACATGACAGAGAGCTTCATCGCGCTGTTATTGCTTAAGACGTTCATATGGGAGGGGCGGCGGCTACGATACTACTAAAAACATTTTGAAAACCCAACTTTTTCCTTTTCAATAAACTGGAAAACCATGCACACTTCACCCATTCACTTCGATTTTACATTCTTCGCCTTCCTCCAACTCTATACTTTCATATTTAATCCGCTGAAAAAAGGTCGAGTGTAGGAAACTTAAAATTGTGCGTTCTAATTTTCACTCAATGATTGACAGAGAATTATCAACTATTTGTTCTCATTTCGTCTGAGTTTTTCAAACACTGAGGGCGGCGCATGACCGCTGCATTTTGCCCTATATTCACTTCAACATTAACCCTCATTCCTTTCCCTACAAGCAACAGAATTTTCCACGCAATAACTATTTTTTCCCAACTCGTTTTTTTCAATTTGTCCGAATTCCATCTCAAATTTCCAGCAGAAGACATGAGAAAAGAGATATGAGAAACCTTCGCCTATCTCTCTGAACTTTTCCCGGACGGACTTCGTCTTCTCGGCGGCGTGAAGGACGGAAGCGGACGTGTTAGATATGTCTCCATTGGCTCGGTCACGCTCCGCGCGCTAATTATACCGCGTCCACGACATCGAGAAGCAATGGCGAACATCAAACACCGCTGACGAGCATTACGCATAAACAGAAGCGAACAGAAACAATTGATGAATGAACCAAAAACTATGTCTCTAAAATATATTAATTTACTTTTTCTAAGCCTAACATCACTTACAAAGCAGCTTCTCAGTTCTCACACTGGATGAAATGTGATTTTACTTCAGAGCCTGAATGTATTTTTTCATACAGGCCAACGTACAAGTATAAAAGACAAAAAGTACACACAACGTGCATGTATGTGAGCAACATCCATATTTAGATAATTTCTACGATAGTTCCGCAAGCGGTCATTTGCACACAACCACAGCTTCTTCGTGTGAGAAATGGTAGAAAATTGTAACATTATGAACAAATTATGCATTCTGTAGGTTAGCATTGTAGTGCGCGCCAGCACAACCTAAGGTTTGAGCTGGTCAGCGGCAGTTTTATCTGAATACATCTTATGTATTAACTTCATGGGATATTAAGTGTTTTCTTTTCTTATACATCATGACCTTTCAAGTTATTGTTAGCCTCGTGTGGCAATGTCAGGTTTCTGACGCTCGTCAGTAAATTATGACAGCATTATTTAGGTAGCTAATTTCACGAATTATTCCAATTATGTTGTAAATATTTTGGGTAAAGTTGAACAATACCTCTTTATGTTCCTGACTCCTGTGAACTCTTTAGTGCGTAGGAAATACCATAAATTTGTGGTGTAGTTAAATAATCAAAAAAATAATTATTTTGCGCTAATTATTTGACATACTAGTTGATACGTAAGAACAAAAAGATGGTTCTGAAAGTCGACCTCTTAATTTTAGAAGCATAGTTATTTGAATCCGCCTATTTTACTTTCAACATTAATCTCTGATATCGCAAGTTCCTCAATCATTTGTTTCGACAATTAACGTGGGCATTAATTACGATACCCATGTGTGTATATCAACTAAGGATTTTAATATCGACATTTTAAAATCTATTTTATACATTTCATGTACCAAATTTACTGGAAATAAACTTTTCTTTCTTGAACACTGCAGCAGCAGCAGCAGACGCAGCAAAGCGCCGCACAGAAGCGTAGCTGCCTGCACCTCCTTGGCCTCCACACCGCTGCAGCGACTACATGTGACGCGAGGCAGAACCCAGGCAGCATCGCATGGAGCTAGGCATCCTTGCAGCACGCCTGCCCCCCAGCTCACCCACATGCACGCACCTGCACCCAAAGCATACAAAACCAGCGAGATAAACAGAACCCTGTACTCTATTTGCACTTACTTTTGTTAAATTCAACAAATTCTTCACTGTCGCAGAGAGACGCGACTGGAGCCAGCCAGGGTGCCAACTACCTACAGTATTCCTAGCCCAGCTCGTGAGCTACATGAAGCTTAGGACACTCTGGCGGTATGCTCTTCAGACAGGAAATTTGCGAATAAAATATAACCAAAATCCTAGTATCGAAAACTCTGCAGACATGTACTGCAATCCGAAATTACTGCAAGTAATCCATGGAAAAAAATTGGATTGGCCTATTTCAGCGCATAATACTAAGTACTTAGTAAGTAATGGTACGATGAGTGTACCCCTGTAATTATGTAACACTAGTCCACCCCCCTTTATTTGAAATAAGAAAGAAGGCAAAATGAAAGAAAGGCCGTAAGAAAAATAATAAATAAATCTCTCGAGAGCTGATGAGGCCGAGTGCACACTGCCCGTCAAAAATGTATAATAATGCTCGATAAATCCCAGAACACATGTTCCTATTTCCTAAGTATTCACGTGGTATTCATTCCTACTCGAATCTGATGGATTAATACACTGGAAATTGTGGAGTTGATGAAGCTTGTATCACACATACGCTCATCACACACTTTCGGCGGGCTTCGGACAGACAGACGGACGCGGCTCTTATTATAGTATAGATTAGATAGAAAAATTCAGGACTTTTCTTGATTATGGCTCAGTAAGATGAACGTAGTCTGCTAATTAGGCCTTCTTGCAAAAAAAAAAGTAAATACCACTGCCCTGGGTCATAGGGTGCAGCGATCACACACGATGGTTTGCCCTCAGTGCGCAAGTACTGCAAGGATTGATTGATTGATTGATTATAAGAAAGTTTTAGCCTCCCTTTACCACAAAAAAAGATGTTCAAAGAGAGGAAGGATGAAGGCACCATTTAGAATGGAGTTAACGGAACGCGGAATCTACGCACAAGGTGCATAAAAAGATTAAGCTAAGAAAGACGTTCATGAAACAAGATAGAAGCTGAAGAAAAAAGTAGTAGATGCTGAAAAACAGGACAGCAGTGAACCGGAAAAAGATGGTCCGTAACAAAACAAAAAACCTATTCTATTTCAACAAAATGAAAACCTGCCTAACCTTTAGCTGGGGACCTAACACAATTCCCCTGGGAGCGCTAATTCTCATAGCTATAGTTGTATCCCCCTGAGGGGAAGTACTGCAAGGAGACAACGTCTCACGACACCTGGCGACTTGTTGACAGCTGGTCCGCCCCCCAGCAGCGGCGGCACATGGAGCAACTAATGAGGACTCGGTGTTATCGCCAGGTCTGAACTTCCTGTGTAAATGTTTTATGTCATTGTGAAAGGTAAAAGTCCTCTCACTCGACGGCTAATGGCGTCCAGGCTGAGCGATGGTCTTCAGGTAGAAAAACACAGAAGAAGCAACATCGCACACATTATGTAGGCAGTATATGTTGTTTTGTTAGCACTCTTCAGCAATATAAACAATCAGAATAGAACTATCATAATTTTAAAAGTAAACGTTCGACTTTTAAAACTAGTAAGTAAAATAAGAAAGTAGTAATCATTAGGCCCCTCACGAAATATCTCTTCCAATTCGTATGGCACCAAATGACAAAGACGCTTACAGCGAGCCAAGGCTGCGAGACTTAGGCCTTGAATAAACTTTAAGTTTATATTCTGACAAACGCAGGACAGCAAACGGCCGGGCAGTGGTGGAAAAATGTAACAATTATCAAGTTCGCTCACTGGAAATCAAGGGAAAACAAAAACTCCATTACCAAACGGTTGGACGATATTAAGAATCAGCCAGATCAAGTTAAATGAAATTTACGGACACACGAGTAACACTATTTTTTATTACGCCGTAATACAGTATCCTTATGCGGAGTTCGTATTTTAAATATGTAGTAAATATCGCATACAAAAAAAATCTACCAATCGTCACGCAACAAAAATAAGGTACTGAATGAATATTAGATATAACTATTCAATGTGCATCTATTTAAATTTACGTATTAAATATCACATAGTTCTATTATGCATTTTTAAAGCAATTACACATTTTTTCAAGGCCACCAGAGCGTTACGGCGACGTCCCCACCCTCGGAGCGTGGACGGAGTAAGGACGTCCGCAGCGCCGTGTGGCCCCTGACGCTGCCGTGGCCACAGCACACAACCGCGCCACATCAACTCGCTAATTACGCTGCTTTAGCCCACACTTCTAAGAGCAACTCAAATTAACCTATTTTAATTATTAAACTTGACAATTGGAACATGCCTTCATTCAATTTTCATCAAGTAGGTGTAAAAATCCAGCTTGTGAACACCGGTGGGTTACCCGCATTATGGAAATCCCCCCCAGCGACCATCCTGTCCTACAATACAAGCAGTGTAATTGCCAATGAGGGTCTTTGAAGACTTCGACCATAATTTTTGAAGACAAACATGTAGACTTACACATTGGCAATAAAGCTTGCTGCTTTCGTTGGTAAATGTGTAGCGTTTGGTAGTAATCGATTTTCCAGTTTTCGGTGCCTAAACATAGTTAATTAGATCGAAATAAACAAGTTTTCTTCTACGCACTTTCTGTCGGAAATGAGTATTTTACGAGTTATAGCGGTAAATTGGTTACCGCAACTTTAGTGTTTAAAGCGGAAAGTAATTCATCAAGTGCGTCGTGTGGCAACACTGCAATGGAGGCTCCATTCAAACGCGCTCAAATGATCGAGCGCGTTCCCGCCATCTAAAGGCCCTTTTACATTGACGGTGTCTTCGCGCTCCACACCGTCGCTCCATCCCGCCAGTCAAATAAGCTCCGCCCACAGCAATGGTATATGACCCTTATTGCCACGCTCTCGGCAAGGAGCGGCAACATTCTGCATGCTAAATATCGGCGGTGTGCACTGCCAGTCAACAGCGTTCAGTTACTCTTGAGACCATAGAGAGCATGTAAAGTCATGGCTTACAAATTATGTAGCAAGGAAGAAATTAAAACATCTATCAAAAAATGTAAAGAATTTCCATATTTATGGAACGTGAAGCTCGCAGAGATAATAACGAAAGTCTAGCTTTTCACTTCCCAAATTATGATTTTGCAATGGTTAAAATATAAATTCAAACACTGAGAAGCCAAGATAGGAAACAGCTCTCACTATTCAAAAAAATCAAAGAATATACACTGCGTGTGTAAAAGTAAAATTTATTACAGTGTAATTAAATTGCACAATGTACATCGCTCTCACGAAAAGTACTTCAAACACACGGAAAACATTCGGCATGTGTCATTAGAAGATTATCCAAATTAAAGGAAAAAGTAAAGAAAGTACACAAACAAATGAGTAATTGACATTTATTTTTTCTTTCCATTTACAGTGTTTTTGAAGGTAATTGGGTAGTATCAAAGTTTTTTAGAATATTAGCTTTTACTTCTGCAAATTATTCTGTAGATATTCTGAAAATTGTTCTGCCAAGTATTCTGTCAGTATTGCAAGCGCAATACTGACGATTGCTGTCTCTGGGGAAGGAGCGTCGTGTTGAGCGGCAATGTAATAAGCAAGTCGGTGTGCACTGACGCTCAATCCTCTCGTAGGAGGAGCTGTAGTAAGTTCACCGTCGCTCCACACCGGCGCTCCACACCGCAGGTGTAAAATGAGCTTAAGACGTAAGTTAACATACCGCTATAACTCATTTTTTGGTGATAATTTCTATTGTGTTATTAACTAAAAGATCCTAGGAGTGGGTTCAGGCTCCGCGGGGCCGGCAAATAATAAATTACAAAAACTACTTAAACGTACTTTAACAGCTCAATCGAGCAAAAACTTGAACCTACCGCTCTAACTCGTAAAATACTCATTTGCCTCAAAAAGTGTATGGAAGAAAAGTTGTTTATTTTGATATTATTGTGATTCAAGCAACAAAAATTTAAAAATAGATGAGTAGCTGTTTAATCGAGCGCATTCGTCATCAAAGACAAAACTAAACCTACCGCTATGACTCGTGAAATACTCATTTGCGACGGAAAGTGCATTGGAGAAAAGTTGTTTATTTCGATATAATTAACTATGTTTAGGCACCGAAAACTGAAAAATCGATTTCTACCAAACGCTACACATTAACCCTTTCGTATAACAGTTCGCACGCCAAGTCATAAAATATTGCACTATCTCTAATGCAAACTACGGAGACGTGCATGAAAACCTGACCCAAGCTAACGCACTGCTCTCCGTCGTTGCCTGAACAAGACAACCTTTCAATCGATAACCGTGACACTACAATTTTAACAAACATTATTTCTCCACCAAGCCTGAGAATTTCATAAAGAGAATTAATAGGACTTTTCATCAAGCGTTTCACAAGTACCAATATAAGACGGTAAAACATTCACTGTGGCTTACGTTTTTCGAATACAAAATCGGCGAGATTAACGTCTACACTCGAAAAGATTGCAGGAATTAATATTTTCCATGTGTCTAGGCAAAAAATGCTCAAAATACGAACTTGCGTCATTCGAGGCTTCAATGTAAGTTCTAACAAGATTGTTCCGCTCATACGTCGTACAAGCACGCTTGAAAACGAACTATCATTTTAGAAAGTCGATATCAATCACCAAAACGAACGTAAAGAGTACTTGAAAATACGAAAAACACTTACCGGTTTAGGTAAAACAACGGCCGTCAAACAGCCAGTATTTAGTTCATTTCGATGTAGACACAGTTATGCTCCCACGTTATTTCAGACGTATAGTTAGAGTAAAATTTCTTGAAGCTCTCACTTCATCGTATATCTTTTCGAATTTTCATAGATGTGAGGATGAAATGTAATCCCCATCTCAATACCAAGCTAAGTAAATTAGCAAGCGAGAGAACGAATATCTGGAACACCCGGCAACATCTCGCGGCACGCTAACGTATCCTTTCTTTCACCACTATCTATGAGCGACTGCTCGCAAATCGCAATTCGTTCTCGAATCCCGATTTTCTGTACTCTTGAGTCACTCAGTGTGGCCTCACCAGTTATTGGCGGTGGAACAGAAGAACTTTGTATATCAGAATAAAAGTTTCTTTTAACTTATTAGACCCAGATATGTAGCATGCCATGCTTCAGAAAATGCCTGAGTCTGTAAAATTTTTGTCTGATGTAAATTTACTCAGGGATCTAATGCAAATATCAGCAGCTTGCAGATTTAAATATTTCTTGGTGCACTCTGCCTACAGAAATTTCTTGAAGTATCTGCAAGTTCAAATTGCTGCCAGTAAATTCACGTGATCTATTTAAAAACCAGTCAAAATTTCTTTACTCTGTTACGTGCTTGTATATATCTATTATATGGTACAAATTTTCAAGGAAACTGTTAAGCACATGGAGAGTTGGATAAGAGGTTTCGCTTTAATTACGTGTACTTGTAGACTGCTGTCACGGTGTAACTGCTGTGTTGTAATACCCGACATCCACACATCACGATTGGAACCAAGGTGTGGAATAAACTCCATATTACTAAAACTACGCTTACGTAATTCCTAACCTATTTTACATTAAAACACGATTTCACTGGAGTTGAATGGAAAAACAATAAATAAAAACAAAGCCATTGGCCCGAAAAAGTATAATATACATCCCATTTCATGTCATAATTTTGATTTGAGTTTACAATTTTATCGCGTATTTGGCCAGTATTATCCTATTTAGCGTTACTTCTCGTACGTGGAACGCCAATTAAAAGTCAGCGTTGAAATAATTTTACTGATCAAAATCAAAAATCATCCCACACAAACGTATTGAAAACATTCAATGAGTTTTTATTGTGAACCCTGTATTTCGTTTCATTGCTTTCAGGTTCTTTCCACAATTGCGTTCAAGTTATTTACAATGATCTATTGGGATTTTCGCCTTTCTTCTTAACAGAACTCCTTTTATTGTTTGATATTTTTTGGACTCCTCATGTGAATTTCAATCTTAAAAATTTTCCGCAAATTTTCAATCGGATTGAGGTCGGGAGCCTGACGGCCAATTGAGGACGTCAATTTCATTATTTTTAAACTATTCTTGAGTTAATTTGGCAATGTATTTGGTACCGGAATAAGAAATTGCGATTATGGTTTCGTCTGACCGGATAAAGTGTTCTTAAAACATCTTGCTTTTTCTTCATACGTTTTAATAGAATTTAAACAAGCTTTGACGTACTGTCACTGGCGCTTCCATGCATGGTGATCTTGAAACCAAGCCAGTGCGATTCAGAGCTGTATTAATGGTATCCACACTTATTTCAATCCCAGCCCCTTTAAGGTGGGTCTTAATTTCAAAACTGGTAATAAGAGAGTTTTTCAAACTTTCTGCTGATCTACCGTGAGTTGCTTTCGATTATCTTTCTTGGTCGACCAGTACTTGGAAGATTTGTAATTACGTCACTAAACTTCTCATACTTTCTAGTTTTGTTCATTACGGTATTTAGTGGTAAATTCACTGCTTAGCGTATTTTTCGATATTCATGCCTTTTTGTGTTACGTTCAATGATTTTGCCATGCATATCGTTTGATCAATTTTAAGTTTCAGCCATTTTTGAACTGTAATCTGCGGATCGAGCTTCAAATAGTTATACAGCAGATGAAATTATTTTGTAAACAATCGAGCGCCTCTCTGACTAGTCAGTCATACCTCTCCAAAATTATCGGAACGTGTAAACACTTGAAAGTATTTTGAGATTTGATTAGTAAAAAAGATATTGTGCCATGTATCCAATGCTTTTATGTGAGATCTTTTTTTATTTCGATCAATAAATCTAGTTTAATACTGAGTTTTTAAATATTGCTCCGCACACAAATAAGAACGCTATATAGGATTATAGCGCTATATAGGATTATCAAATATTATGCAAAAACTGTGAAGTCAAACTAATGTTAAGAAAAGATTTGCGATGTATCCAATACTTTTGCATGTCAATGTATAGGGCGGGCCATAAGTAACTGACCCTTTCAATTTGTCAATGAAAGGAAAACTGTGAACGCTAGGAAGTTGAAACTTGTTTTATTTGAAAAAAAATACATTTTATGGTTTATCAGCAGTATGCTTATTAATAGCAGAAGAAAGATGACATTGTTGGGAGAGTGCTTTCCAAATCACTTGATGTCATGATTTGATAACATCCCTTGGCCTCATCGTTCTCCACATTTGTCCCCATGCGAATTCATGTGGAGCTGCAACCTTAAGTCACGAAAAAAAGAAAAAGAAAAAACATTTATTTCCAATAGAGTACAAACATATACTGTCAATACGTTTGTTTTTAAAACACCTTAACCTAAAAGCATCCTTAATTGATAATAACACATTGGTATTGGGATACTGGTGTAAAATGTTAAATCAAAAAATGATGGACAGAAAAGCACATCAAAATGAGTTCCTTAGTTCTGCCTAATCTGATTTTGACAGTGCATTTGACTATAAGTTACTAAGAGAACACAATCCTCGTAACGCTTAGTTGAAAAATGCATTCGTTTGTGCTCATTTAAAATTGAAATAAGAGCAAAAGTCGCGTTTAAATACCTTAACACAGAGACCCTTAATTGTTATTCATACATGGTTATCGTAATACACATGTTAATTAAGTGTTGAGACAAATGATTTAGATCCTTAAATGCTATTCATACATGGTTATCGTTATACACATGAAAATTGTCGGAAACATGATGCGGAGAGAAGCACGAAAAAATGAGTTCCTCTTTGTCGCGGTAGTCGGATTCTGGAAATGCATTTAAAATACAGGTGACCAAGGAAAGCATAATCCATGTGACGCATTACTGAAAACCCTCTCGTTGGTGCGTACTCGTATTGAATTGTGAGCAATTAGAACATAGGAACTAGTGATTCGAGTGTGAGGGATTAATGTTAGAAGGAAAATGAGCAAATTGGATTTATATTGCGTCTAGAACTATGAGGTAGGTAGTCGGGATTAGAGACAGTTTTTCACATGGACGCATCATCTACTGTGCCAAGTGGAGAGCTTCGGAAAGAACATAATCACAAAAAAGTTCACCGGATTCAAATAGATGAGAAGGATCGTTGTACAGTACCAGCCATAACGTTTGCAACACTCCTGGGACAAAACGAGAAAGTTAAAACGAGCTTATGAAACAAATTCAACAAATTTACAAGAACTTAAACATAACATTTATTATGAAATAGCTCAACTCTCGCCTGATACACCTAGGAGCGACAAAGAAAACGAGCCCTAATTTGTCAAAGCAGCCGTGGCTATCATTTAAACGATATTACAGTCAAAACATGGTGTTGATAGCCATAAAAATGTTATTCCTTCAAACAAAGCAAGTGTCAACTTCCTAACGTTCATAGTTTTCCTTTCATGGCAAATTAAAAGGATCAGTAACTTTTGGTTTACCCTGTATATACCTATTAAAAAAATTAGAAAAACTCAAGCGCGAACTAATATTCATGACTTCACTATTCATTCCTTAAATATCGCTTCAAATGGTACTCACTAATAACTATACAATCGGAACTTTCTAATATCTGAGGATTCGAGTTAAAGGTTAGGTAGGCCTTCTTTATTTAAATAAAATAGGTTTTTCGTTTTGTTACGGGCCATCTTTTTGGTTCACAGCTTCCCAGTTTTTCAGCACCTGCTGATTTATTTTTCAACTTTTATCTTGTTTTATGACCTTTCTCTACTCACTGTTTCCGCGTTCCCATAACCCCACACCAAATGGTGCCTTCCTACCTCATTTTAGAACGCCTTTGTTGCGGTCGAAGACAAGATACCCGCCAGCCTTCGCTCTAGCATCGTCTATGAATTTCGTAGGGTACGGTGTGCGTCTACATCGTTGCCATGAGCCGCACATCACGTGTCAGACTCGCACGCGTGAGTTAATCGTAGAACTAGAGTCAGATTTTGTGGTTCTTCAAAATTCGCAGTAAAGTTCCACTGAAAATTTCCTTGCTATACAAAAATTTCTGAGACACATTTTTCTATTTTAGGCTGTACTGTACTATGAATCAACTCAAATCGTTAGGACTTCTTTGAAACACAAGATAAATGAATACCTCATGAATACCCCTCAAGTGAAGGTCATGGAACAGTTAACAACTACGCAGTCATTTTTGTTTCATTTTTGGACGCTAATTAAAATATGTTGTAACTCCAAAAAAATAGCTGGCCTATATAGACCTCCAATGATTAAAAGAGCTCTAGCTCTTGAATTTGCCCATTCAGCAGACGCTATTTTCAAAATATAGGTCCTTATAAATGTAATTCAATCTTAAAATTGTTGGGATCGTTTTACGCACGTAATTCACTCTCTCTCTCTCTCTCTCTCTTTTATTTCTGCTCGGTGCCTAATTTTCTCCATTTAGCAAGGCAAAAAATAAAACAGGAAGACATAACTTTTAAACGATTTCTTTCCAATGTAGTCTTTAAAATCAGTACAACCTTTTATTCAGGGGTAGGCGTTCGAATCCTAAGTCCGAACTTCCGATCACGATCGATGTTCCACATCTGGATCGGATTTGAAAATCGGAACCTCCCGGGAAAAAGATCGGAAGTACGAGGATCGCTCTTGCAAAATGTGAGTCCGATCCCGATCCCGGCCGCAACGGAAAAAATTAAAACAAATCGAAGACGACCAATCCGTCTCGTGTAGATGTCGTTTCTTCTTGTACGCAGCTTCAAAAAGTTACTGTTTTTGTAGTTATGCACCGCAGTGTGACCGCACCAGTCGGTCTACTGCTCTGGAAGTGTCAATGCGCGTGTGCGACCTCTCGAGTTTTAGTATTCCAGTACTACTTCTGTTGCAGTGTTTCTTCAATTTTCCCACTGTTTTGAGTGATTTAATCTTATTGGACGTTTGAAGCCTCAATAGTGAACTAAGTGACAATACATTGAACGTTTTGTGGCAATATTGTCTCCTATGCAAATAATGTATAAAAATAAATTAATGTTGCTCAATCGTCTGAAGTCTAAACAATTATGAATTACTGTTATATTTTACAGGTTCATTTGAAAAGTGACATTTCGCTGTTTAACATTTCTGTGTTATAGTCAACACTACAACTGCGCTACGTCGTATTAAATAAAACGCCACGAGGAAAGGATCGTGTGGCCAGCGACCATCATCTTCTTGAAAATAACTGTCATCACAAAATATATTCTCGTCAATAAGCGCAACGTATGCTTAATTCTACGGACCGCGCCCAACCAGTCGTTACAACGTCGCCAGGCATCGCTTGAAAGCTACGTCCACCCTCGTACCCTCACTCTGCGAGTGTCACGTCGCCAAGCCTCCCAAGCAAGCCGTACTGCTAGACACTTCCATTTCCCTTTATATTTAAACTCTTTCCGTTGCCACTTAGGATCTTATTCATATTACGTAGATTAATTGTGAATTAAAATGTAAACCTAGTTTAACACGTTCACTGCTTTTACGCGGCTGTTAGCGGTTGAGTTGGTTAGGTTGTAAGTAGCCGAGTAGGGAAATCGATTTTTCTGCTTGAACAAATTTTAATTCTTCTTAATGAATATGAAAAATACAATTGCACGATAGTATTCCCCTTTTTATGATAAGAATAAGTTTTAAAAAATGTCACGACACATATTATGTCGTGCATATATACCGGGACGTAAATGGGCAATTTACCTGTTGGTACACATGTGACCCAATACGCAGGGAACGTGTTAATCTAATTATATGACAACACTTGTTATTTCTGATAATTAATTAACGTAGAGCATTGTGATCTAGAACGCGTTTGTTCGCAACCATGACAGAGACGCGCGTAGCCTGCTCCTTGAAGGAGTCGGCGGGACATTACATACCCAGCGGTGACTAGTGGACGGCGTGCCCTTGCCTCGCTGCCTACGGGCAAGCGAGGGCTATATATAGAAGTCACGTGATGACTTATTATAGTCGCCAATCTGTAATTTAAATGCAGCTAAGTATCCCACATGTTATCTCACATTATCATCCTAATCCGGTTATTTCACGTGTAAGTTTAGTTGTCGTTCGCCTTCTGCGTTCGACGTCTTACTCAGTACGTAAGATGTGTGCGTTAGATTCACTTTGTGTGTTATCTAATCTATCTGATCCAGTAACGAGGCCTCACCTCGATATGAGCTTAATATGACGTCATTAAACGAATTCCTGTCCATCGATTGTGTCAACTATTCTGAATCAAAAGACGTCATCATTTTAACAGTAAATGAATTGTTTGAAAACCTTCTGATCATTTAATCCTAGTCAATTACCTGGAAATTACTGAAATATGTCATTGGAAAATGAATGACGATAAATGACCTATGAATACGACAAATGTTGTGTAGCGAAGAGATATAAAAGCGGACGTCCGTAACAAGCAGTGTGGGATTTCAGCACATTTCAGTAAAAAAGAAACGACGATCATTACACTGTTTTGCTGTTACATAACGATAAACAGTAGATATCCAGTGATTCTAACCTAACCATAGTAAACATGGAAAGATTCATGACTCCCACGAACAGCGGCAGCACTAGGGTCAGAAATGCGAACGGCGATAGCCATCGAACAGACAGTGAGACTGATATGTGCGACATCCACAGCCAGACGGCAGACTTGACGGGGATGTCAAGAATATTCACGAATGACGGGGTAGAATATTCATGAATAAAGTCACATTCACGGGCAAATTTCTTAAATAAACAACTAGTTAATTGAGGTCCTCCATTTGATCGTTAAAAGTCTGGTATGTCAAAGTTTGTAAACAAATTTTCAAATTTAATATTACAGTTTCACTGTCGGCACGTTCCAATGGACAAAATTCTATTCATATACCAAAATAATCTACAACAATGAGATAAACAATTCTTCTAAATTCGAACTAATCTTCCCTCAATTATTCCATGGTAAAGTGGGCAACTCTGAGGATTTCATCCGTCACGCCCTATTATTTTGTGTTTACATTTGACAATGTGAGCAGTGACTAATGAACTTTTTCAGTTGAACGGTAATAGATGGCCACCAGACTGAATCATTTATCCGCTCGATACATTTATTCAAACTAAGATGACCTTCTGAATGAATGAGATTTAAAATATCATATCTCATACAGGATGGAATGACAAGTCTATTTTTAAAAAGTAACAGCGAGTTATTAGCCATCGATAAAAAATTTCTTACTCTAGAAAATTCTTTCAGCTCGATTGGAACCTTGGTAGATGTTGGCCAACCCTCCCTTGTACATTTAATAACCTTTCCTAAAGCATCATCCAATACCTGTCCTATTTCAATAGTTTTAATTCTCTGGTTAGTAGCAGGAAGATTACTTATTACATCGTTCACATAAGAAGAAACTTCGCATATTAAATCAGAACTATCGACAGAATTTTCTCTGCATCTGGAAAGAGTGTCTGCTACAACTAAATTTTCACCAGGCACGTACTCAGTGTCCGTTTTACTGGGGCTCCGTTGTGTCAGGTAGGATATGAAAGGCGGCAACGTTCCGGGTGGTTTACTTGGGGACGGAGCTTGCTAAGCTCCGGTTGCTTGGTTTACTTGGGGACGGTAATAATGACTTACAGGGTTATACCGAGCTAATCTCATTAACATTCTTAGGCACGGGAGGGAAACATCAGGTAGATATTTTTTATTTATAAGTAAAACTAAAGGTTTATGGTCAGTTTGTAGCCTGAACTCCTATCTGCAAATATAAACATGAAATATCTCACAGGCCCAAACTGAAGCTAAGCATTCTTTCTCTATTTGCGCATAATTAATTTTCGTTTTGTGAGGCTGCGTGAACAATAACTAAACGCCAAATATGACTTTCTTTTTTAAGCAACACCCCAACCCATAGGAGCTAGCGTCTGCTGATTCAATGGTTTCTTTAGATGGATCAAAATATGCAAGAACAGGAACCTTCACTAAGAGATCCTTAATATTTTTAAATGCGTCTTTCTGATTTTCATCCCAAATATATTTTGCATCTTTGGACAAAAGATCATTAATAAGTTTCAAAATAGTTTGAGCGTGAGGAACAAATTTTACTAAAAAATTTGCCATTCCTAAAAACCTTCTCAACTCTTCGACATTCCTGGGAGCTTCCATATTCTGAAAAGCGTCCGTTTTTTGTGAGGATACCTGAATTCCCTTCTCATTAACTCTGTGTCCCAAAAAGTCAACATCATTAGTTTTAAAAACTCATTTAGTCTTTAAATTTCAAGCCCGACAATTTTAATCTTTGCATTACAATCGACAAAATTTTAACATGCTCAGCTTCAGTCCTATAGCGAGCACTGTAAGAGATCATCCATAGACATAATTACGCCCTAATTACGTAAAAGCTCGTTCATTTTGCGTTGATGAACTTCCGGGGCAAGATTAATCCCCATTGGCAACGTTCTAAATTTATATCCACCAAATGGAGCAATGAAAGTTGTTAAAAGTTGCGAATCCTTTGGAACTGGAATTTGATAGAATCCTGATGCAGCATCAAGCTTTGTAAATAATTTGGAGCCTGACAATTTGTACGACAATTCTTCAAACGTAGGAATTTGAAAATTTTCGCGTTTTATATTCTGGTTGAGTTTTCTAAAAATCCACGCAAATTCTAACTTTCATTTGTCCATTCGCGTCAGAACCTTTAATAACTGGAACAATGGGAATTACCCACTCAGTTGTAACAGTGACAGGTTAAATAATTCACTCTTTTACCATTTTATCCAGCTCGACTTTAACAGGAAATCTTAAGGGGACTGGTACACGTCTACTGACATTGATAGCGCATGGGATAGCATTTGGTTTCAATATGAACTTCACTGGCTCAGTGTCCCACTTTCTGAATCCAAAAACAGATTTGACATCATTCACAAATTTAACTATTCCCAACCTAACTGCTAAATTTCTACACAACAAATTAACAGAGTAGTTTCCCGGTTGAAGCACGTAACACGTCACCCATTTACTCAAATTTTTATACTTCAAAGTACAAGAGAACTTTCCAAATAATTTTAATTCTCCATTTGGTGTAAAAAGATTCCCATCTGATTTTGAAATTGGACATTCGTGAGGGATAATTTTATACGTGTTATAGTTAACTACGTTTACATCGGCTCCTGTATCTACCTTTACATCTACCTCCTGTATCTAAGTATTCGAAACGGAAGCTAAAGAAACTTCAAAAGCCCAATTCAAAGATTCCCTATCTAAACATTCACCTAGATTTGCAGGGTAGTTGTCGCTGGGATCAGCCTCGCGTAGATTGTAACAGGAAGCCTCGATCTGACCAATGGCAGCTCTCGAAGTGCCCTCCTACGAATTGGCGCACTTGCAGACTTTGGAGCAACGATTCTTCGCATTGCAGTTATGGCATTTCTTACCATATGCAGGACATCTTCCTTTTTCATGAAATGTTCCACAAGATCCACATCGCTGACTTATTTTGTGCTGTGAACGACCAGGTAAATTTCTTCTCTGCATTGTGGGAAAAATCCCCACCGGGTGTGCGTGAGGTTGACTTTTTTAATGAAACCCTTAATTATTTGTCCCATTGCTGGTTTCCTCGGAGAGGTGTTGCCCGTTTCGATATACTTGCTAGCTTGCCAACGACTGGAACGGACGTTTCCTGGCCTCTGGTCGTACTACTCGAGTCGGACCTTCTCCATGGACGAGCGGTCGTATGTGGCGCTGGTGGTTACTCGTCCTCAAACCGTGTGGTCCTCCGCTGTGGCTTTGATGTGGAGTTTTTTTGTTTGTTTATATTATCATGGTTTATGTTTGTTTGTGTAGATTCGGTAATTGGGGTATTTGGTTGTGAATTAGGTTTACGTTACCTGAGCTTGTCTCACTACTCGTTCTCCCAGCTCTCTTGTTTAAAAGTGCTATTTACACTTGGTTTTGCTGGGGGACGACTTGACTGTCTTCAACCTTGTGGCACTTGATCTTGTTGAATTACTTGACATCTTGACTTCTTGACCTCTTGACGAATTGTATCATCCACCACTTTTTTCTGTAAGTTAACACACTGAGGGCACCATTTCCTTAGGTGGGTATAAAGTAATCTACGTGAACTTAGTGAGAACTGAACATAACTGTTGCACTCATTTAATTTACCTTTATACTGCTGTCTTGTCCACTTTCAATATCCTCATCTTTCTTTCTCTTCCCACACATAGTATGCGTTTGCGGCCTGTCTCTGCTAGCCGACTGGATCTGCAGATTCAACGTACTCTGGTTTCAAGCAGGGTTGCGGAGTCGGAGGAATGAATTTAAGACTCCGACTCCGACTCCGCCTTTTCTGAATTTTGCGACTCCGACTCCAATTTTCCAGAATTTTGCGACTCCAACTCCACCTAATCACAATTTATAAGATGAATATTACTGCTTGCAGGTATTGCAACCTGCACATATGGTTATAATGATCTTAATTTACGAACGACTTTTAAATTGGCAACAGAATGTTAAAAATCAAGCTTTACTCACATATACCTACTAGTGTCCATGATTTTTCAAAAATCACAGGATTCGATAGCTTTCTTTAAAAAAATCACAAGAAATAGATGACAAACAAATAGATCCACCCTTAAAGTACCCGCGATTAAAATATTTTTGTTCTTGTGCTCTGATGAAACTCTTATCACTGATACGGTCAATTAGCATCCTTATGAACGTCACAGACGTGCATACCAACCAAGCAAGCAACAACTGTGTACTGTTTTTCAAATTATTATTTGCGAAAAAATTTTCAATAAATTTGCCGTACCTTTTTTCCACAATAAGCTTCATTTTCTCAACAATAGACTCAATTTGCAAGCAAAATTTTTCACTGACAAACAAACGTTAGCAGATGTCAGGTTTTTCACATCATTTGAATGGTGTTTATGATACCATCCAATCAAGCTAATTCCCACTGTATTAACATGGGGGCAATTATGTACAAAAACACACATATATTTATAAATTGATGGAGACACCTAGCGTTTCAATATGTGCATTGTTTTTTTTGTGCGGACAACTTTCCACCGTAGGTTGAGAGCTGAAAATAAATTAATTTTCACGAATGATTGAATGCCCAAACCTCCTGAGTTTCAGAGTTGTGAGGACTTAAAGATACTTTGAAACCTATAAAGTATGATACCACGTGCGCTCCAATGTTAGCACTTTTTTTTACTTCAAATTATTCCAAATCAAATTCGAATAAATCTAAGTCAAGTTCAAATTATTCTCAGTCAAATTCAATTTAATCCAAGTCAAATTCAAATTATTCCAACTTTAAGTTGAGTTGAAAATTGACACAATCACTCGTTAATTAGGGTGTTTTTTGCATTAAATATGTTTCTTTTGGATGTGATGAGAAAGACAATCGTTTTTCCTTTTAGCAAGGAATTCATAAAACTTTCGCCTGTGTTACAATTTAAAGACAAGCTGTCATAAAATGTGCTAAGTATCCAGCATCAGGAGGCAGCGTGTGATTCAGAGCTTTGAGCGGCGTAAAAGATACTAGTCAAATATATATAATATAACCAATTCCCTTTGTATTGTACTACTCATTGAAGTTATTTTAAATTCTGCATTAATGTTAGTTTGCATCCATTCAAATATTTATGTTCTAAAGGTAATTTCATGTTACACATGGCAGTATCGGGGATGTTTCCACTCTCATTTAGAGATTAACGTAATTTAAATTTCATTTTATCACATATATGAAATCATATACATGCGAATACATAAGAGAACTATTGGACGTTATGTAGATTTAATCTTTAAGAGAAATATACAAACGCGATTCACTGAGTACTTTTGTGGGATTCCGTTTGAATACAATTGATAGGAGTACATTACACAGATACATTCCTGCACTAGCAATAAAAATGTTGTCATCCCTTCAAATTAATAGGCCAAGGCAAATATATCATCTCTGTCGATGAGATAAATTGTAACTTCTTCTTACGAAAATCGTTTGGACGAGCGAAAAAGGACTTTGTTGCTATTTTTTTTATGGATTAAATCTACATATCGTCCAATGATAATCTTATTTAGTAGCATGTATATATGATTTGATACATGTGATAAAGAGAAATTTCATGCATAAAAATCTCCACTTGAGTGTAAATAATTCCTCGATACTACTATGTATATGTGTAACATAAAATAACTTTTGAACATAAAAATTTGACTGAATGCAAACTGTCATAAATGAAGAATTTTAAAAGAATTTTAGTGAGTAGTATAATAAAAAGTTTTCATAATTGACTGGGTTCTTTCACGCCGCTCAAAGATCTGAATCACACTCTGCCGCCTGATGCTGGATACTTAACACATTTTACGACAGCTTATCTTTAGATTGCAGCACCGGACACCGGAGGAAATTTTATGTATTCCTTGCTGAAAAGAAAAACGATTGTCTTGCTCATTACATAAAATAAAGGTACATTTAATACAAAAAACGCTCAAATTAACGAGTGATTACATCAATTCTTAACTCAAATTGGGATTGCTTTAATTTGAATTTGACTTGGATTAAATTGACCTTGACTTAGATTAATTTGAAGTGAAAAAGGTAAAGTCTTGATGGGTGAAAAGGTAAAAAAGGTGAAGGTGAAGTTTTGAAGTTCCTGCCCCACTAAAACAGGTTTTTGAGATTTTTACAATGAGAACTGTAAGCATTGTACGGTTAGGAAAAGTATCTGCAGTTTCAAGCTATTAAGCATTGAATAATGTTTGCACGTTTTATTAATTTAATGAAATAGCGCACGAGATCTCCTACTTTGAGTTTTAAAGTTTCTTTAAGTCCTTATAACTCGAAAACTAAGGCGTTTCGGCATTTTATCATTCGTCAAAATCGATTTCTTTTGAATTTTTCTACCTATGATTGAAATTTGTCAGCAAAAAAAACACCCTATGTAGTGTTGATTATTCTTATCAAATAAAATGCCAAGTGTCTCCTTACACGAATAAATGAATAAATAGGTTTGGGTATTTCCTGTGCATAACTTCTATGTTATTACAATGTTCAATTCAGTACTGAACAAATAAAATTGGTTGGTCCGTCTTGGTTGTTTGGTCTCTCTCTTTCACGCTCTGAAAGGATGCTTAATGATACAAGATGCTCTGTGATACAAGTTTCACCAGTGCACAAGCACAATAATATTTTAATCGTGGCAACTATTAGGATGGATTCATTTATTTGCCATCTACATCTGGAAGATTTGTTTAACGTCAATGTCGAATCACGTCATTTATGACTGGTCGTGTACATTATTACATTCATAAATACATATATATTACTGACAGGTGTCTTCTGAGTAGCCAAAGTAGGCAGTGCATCCCCTGATAAGCATAGATAAATATCAATAGTTTTTCGATTCTTAAGTATGCTCCGATTCAACGAATTTACAATAGTTAATTCAATTACTATGCTTAAAATCCCCAAAATTATGCTATATCATACATACATGTAGATAAGGTATAGGCAAGATTTGCACACCGCCTTTCCTTCTCTGTATCTACACTATGCAGGGTAATAATGCAAAAAAGGTGACATATTGTGGCTCAAACAGTTTTATTTCTCGGCTATAATTGGCCAAAGTTGTTCTGCTTTCTTCACAGGGGCCTGCCATTTTCGGAACGTTTTGTTTACGAATAAACGCTACTTTTAGCTTCTCTGTGTGTCATATGATACTGTCTTTTATTCTCGTCTGACTTTTTACTATGTATTTGGCACTTTCTTATTTTAATAAACGCCCATGATCTTTTCATTTTGTATTTTTGGTGCTTTTTGAAACGTTTTCAGCAAAAAAATTTGTACGATCGCATAAATACAACAATCATTGGAGCAGAAATAGTGCATTGCTTTCAGTTACAATATGAGTGTAACTAAGTGAAGTATTTGCAAGTGTTGTATTATTTTCATTGCAGCTTTCACATAGTATTTTATTTTTTCAAGTGTCCCAATACCGATTTTGATTACCTTACTACATTTCCAAAACTTTCTTAAAAAAAAGTAATTAATTATATAATGCTGAGAAACAGACACTATTTCAATTTTTAAAATTGTGAAAACACAATTATAAAATCTCCATTTCAGCGTATGATTACTTAAAAACTTGGGAGTGATCAGAAGATGAAAATTGAACATGAAAATGAAATAATAAAATACAATATAACTCTGGCAGAACCAAACAAATTTCAAGGAACCACTTTTGAAATGAGCAGAAGTTTTCATCATTAATGCCTGTTAACTTGACCTAAAGACAAGGAAGTAGACTAGACAAAAAAATGAATTTGAAGCACATAGGTACTACATATAGCTGAAAAAATCAACTAATATTACAGTTATTAACATGAAAATAAGACAATTGAATTTTCATCATCAATGGCCATTAAGTAACCTGAAAACTAGAACTCTTAATGTCTCAGACCATAGCTTCAGCTTTTGGGCAAAGACAAGGACACAATAAAATTTTGGTTACTGCAAAGACTAGCTATTATCAGTCAATACACCAAAGCAACATCAAAAGAAAGACTAGCAAAAATCGTTTTAAGGAACCACTGGTATAGAATTTAGATTCATTAAGAGTGTACAGAGTTACCACTTTTATGTGAGTACAATGTATTACTTCAGCTGAGCTGTTCTGCAAGTAACTTGCAACACATTAATTACTAGTTTCTAGATCCTATGTATTAACCCTGTACCGCCTCACGTTCCCCACATGGTACACTCAATAAAACTGCCCGTATATTTTATTTCTCGTCAAGTAGATGCTCTTATGTATTTTTTGAAGTTCACTGCCGAGTTGCAGTTCGTCTCTAATGTGATGTTGGAGACAACCTGATGCTAGAGCCACGTCTAATAACGGTGGTTATAATACCGGCAATATGAGTAGAAAAATTAGGCGGTAGAGGGTTAATTGAAGGGGGAATGAGAGAGCCAGAAACAAACAGAATGAATTTGCGTTGCTTTCAATTACTAATTCCGGCTTTTTCACATTAATATATGCATTATTGCTCCTGTGCGAAAATTATACCTCGCACTCGTGGGTATCACATATACAGGGTGTTTCAAAAATACACGGCATAATTTCAGGTATGTATTT
>JACJUY010002017.1:102974-120682 GCA_014220935.1 Platorchestia sp. MABIK
TAAAGCAATCAAAAACAAAATCAAGATGATCTAATTTTTGACTGCAAATGCTCGGAAATGGTTCCCTTAAAGAAGTTAGAATTAGACTTGATCATTTCAAATTAAAGTTTGGTGCATTCCGTAAAAATTGAACGTAGTTCTTGTTAAATAACGTGATAATCGTAACAAATTCATCTGAGTTTTAATCATCATTAGTTGGATTCTATTAATATTTATCAAGTTCATTTCGCAGTACTAAATTCAAATTAAATTATTCAAACTCAGTATCAAGATAAGTCAAACTAAGATAAATCTTTGTCAGTATCATAATATGGTTTGTTCCTTCCGTAAAGAAAAGGAAATATTCCACTTAGAAAGTATTGCAGCAAAAGAATCAACATAAAATTTAAGCTTCCGAACGTACACAGTTGTACCTTAGTGTTCGTTCCTTCTATCTCTCATTAAACACCCATTAACACATGTCCTACTGTGGGGAAATTATTTCAAATTTTAGTAACGTGCAGGATGCATTCTCTTGAGTCCTCTTCTACATAATAAATTCCTGTAAAATATAAAATTGGAACACATTCTAGAAACGTATCATTTTATGATACTTGGGCAGTATTTATTTCAAGGGCGAACGAATAAATAAAAACACGATCCTTGTATTATGTGGACAAATACTGTGCAGCTCTAGCAAATTTATAAATGTACCCTAACTAGAATCGTCTACCATATGGTCTCTGAAAGCGATGCGACATCACAAACCCTCTGTCCGTGATTGCTTGCCTTTCTTATAGAATCGCTCGTGGTAAATTTTATATTGAATGATCAAATGAATATCATAAACTGTCATGGCAATGCTTAATCTATGACGTTCACTTATCAATTAGATTTGACAACATCTTTTTTGATAGTTTTCAACTTGTAATTTCATCGCAATGTTGGAATCAGTACCGCATTGTATGAGGCCTATCGGAACACATATATGCATACTCCTTCAGCCTATCGTCTCAAGTCACAGTGACGAGTCCGACTTGTTTGTGGCGATATCACCAACAATCAAGACTACCGCATTTTGAATGGGACCGTAATAGAGATCATGATGGAGGGATTCTTAATGGTGAGGCATGGAGTAATAGAGGTAATAACTAATCACTGAAGTCATGTTGGTATAGGAGAGTCTTATTTTCAAAGTAAACCTCTCCAGTTCGGCATTTGACACTAATGACCACGAGCATTACTTCTTCAAAAAGTGGGTGCCTAAACTGTGCTGTGTTCCCATTCATGATCTCCAGAATGACCTTCACATGACAATATGGAGTGATTTTCAAAGGTTCATGCAGCTCATGTAGCTCTTATATTTCCTTCACTTTTATTATCTTTTTTCAGTATCTTTTTAAATCGAGTGCAACTGTGTTCTAAAAACTGACTTATCCATCTTGAATTGAGCTATCCTTCATTAGAACAGATGGATCAAAAATGTCATCTGGGTCTAGTGTCACCTCATCACCTGATGTTTCTTGCTCCTTTAATCGCTAAGAGATTTGTCAGATAACCATCACACCTTATCTTCCACATGTGGTGCTCATTGCTCAGCGATTTTACACATATGTATGAATATTTTTCAAATGAATACTAAATTACACGTTGTAGTGTCGTACTATCGACACAACTTGATGTATTTTCAGCGGTAGCTTCAAACTACCAATGTAGGANGTCGGTCAGAGTTCCGACCGTTTATGGCTCTTCCGGCTCCAAGACCCAGCGAGACAAAGACAACGGGCAGTGCTCACTTCACACGGCACATCCCGAGATATGACACACACATATTATTCAAATTTGTAAGCATATATGAGTATACGTTGCCCTCTAAAATTTTATTGTGTTTTTTACATAAATATAAACTGAGGAAGTGCCGAACCCAAATGATGGTTTTCCTCGGATGCACAAAACAGGGAAAACTAGAGTACCGCTCCGTACAACTTATGAGAAGCTAGGCCAGGACGGAAGACTTCATTTTCTCCACATGTAATACTTTTTGGGATTGTTGAGATGAACTTGGATACAATTTGACCAATATCATGGCACACATGTAAAAAAAGCCACCTTACGTGATAAATTGTCGAAAAATAATTTTTCTCTTCATAAGACAACTAAATTTTCGAAATATTACATCCTCTTGAGAGAAGTCGCTCAAAGAAGCTTACCTTTCTTTGGAACCGATTGTTCATATCCTGGAGAAAATATTTTGCTGAATCCTAGAACACCATAACGTTTTACATTGATTTAAACTCCTGAAATGTAATTTCGATAAAAGTCATTCACTAATTTTAACACATGAGAATTATCACTAGGAGTAATTAATGGCGAGCCATCTTACAGAGTAGCTGCAATGCCTCCTACATTGGGAGCCGCCAGCAACGTAACTAAGTGCGCCTGTGCAAGCTGTGTGGTGCGGTGCGGGCTGTCGTGACAAGCCCCACTTGCCTTCCCATGATATTTGTGCAACTGCAGCTACGCCTTGACTGCTGGACAATGACGGCAGTTGGAAGCTGCCCTGCTAGCTGCATGATGACTTCCTGCAGACCGTCATAATGTACCTGTGTGTACTGCAGCTTCAATTCCACAGTCTTCGAGCAGGGCATGCGACATTTTCTGCCTTCCCGGTTATAATGAGAGTGTATAGACTAGGTCTTCCTGGCCGAAATGAGGAGCGTTTTTGACAAGCGATCCAAATCATAGTTATTTATTTCTATTCATATAACTTGACCTATTATGTTCCATCCTGACTTAGCTCACATCTTAACGTGTTTCAACCTAAGTGAACACGTCTCATGTTAAGTTAGGTTGCAAGAAGTAGAGTTTAAAAAACGACTTTATCGCTCAAAATTTTTTTTATCTCCCACAAGAAGTGTGAAAATGTAATAGCATGATATTTTACCCCGCATGCTTAAATCTCTTCTATAAAAGATGTTAAAATAATTTAAATGTTGTTCATTCACACCGATACGTAAATGAGCAATTTACCTGTTGGTAAATCGGCAGTGATGTTAGAAATTACGTAATTCTTAAATTTTCATATGAAGTAAAAAATTAGAGTAGCTTTGGAAATTAACGTGTTTGGGGTGCGGAGAGGTACAAGCCAGTGCTTCTGGGCAGACCGTTTAACCATCATGGCCGCTTCTTCGTAATACCTTTTTATTTTGAGTGATCACTCTTTTGATTTTCGTTTACTTTAATTTACGTTCTCGTTGCATGTTTGAGCTCCTTAAAACTCTTACCGAAAGGCCTAGTACGCTTTAAGCCCTACTTTGGGTGTATACTTACTCTCCTATTTAGGAGTCCTTAAAACTTTGAAACTTAACCTTAAAATTGGCCTAGAGCGCCGAACTTAAAATTTCTACTTACCTTTTAATAAGAAGTTATCTTCTTATTTCCTTAAAATTACCTTAATAACTTAAAAGTACTAGGTCTTCTCTTACTTAAACTTTGTGTGTTTCCTCTAATGGCCTTGAAATATGTGCCTCTTGAAATGTGCCCATTAAAGTTTCAAGGTTGGTGCAACATTGTAACCCTTAATTGAACTTAAGTGTTATATCTTGATCTATATGAAATTTATGCCCATTAAACTATAAACTATTACTAAATTCAGCAAATCAACGTAAATTCTCTGCTTCTAGAATAACTTCGAAGTTTGCCGAAGACTGCGCGTTTTAACCCAGCCCGGTTGTCCGCCTATGGTTGTCCGCCGCACCTGTACGATTTATCCTGTCGCCGGTGCTGAGCTGTTTTGTAAAACTCACCGTCGTAGTGGTTCGAGGCCAAGCCAGCCCGCTTCGTAGGTGTGTTGCGAAGGGAATTGAAATATCATTCAAATATCGAATATCGTATGAAATTTCTGCTCGTATAAACCTATAATTACTTGGGGACGATAAGCCTTATAGCTTGTACATTCTCTTCCAGTTGTGTTGGACTGCCAGTTGTGGGTCCCGCGGATGTTGGTGGGATTTTAACCTTATACCGGCACATCAGGAGGTGGCCGAAGTTTAGTAAAAATCGGTTCCTCTCTTTAAGAGCTTTCCTTTCCTTTTAAGTCTTACAGTGAACGTGTTAACTAAACCTTACCTAACCAAGGCTAACCGAACCTAATCGAACCCAACTGAACCTGACACAGCCTGATCTAGCCCAATCAAACACAACCCAACTCAGGCTAACTAAATCGAGCCTATTTGAACCTAGCCACAGCAATCCAAATCGAACCTAATCAGCTTGGCCATAATAATCAAACCTAGCTAATCATAACAGAGCCTAACCGAAACTACTAAAGCCTCACCGAACCTAAACCACTCAATCCAAACCTACCGAACCCAACCTAACCGAACCAAACTAAACAAAACCCAACCAAACTAAGCCCACCCTAACACAACCAAACATAACCTAACCGAACCCAACTCAACCTAACCCTAACCTTCACTCCTATCCTTACTCCTACCCTAACCTTAATACTAATTCTAACTCTAGTTTTAATCCAATGAAGCCCTGATTGAACGCTAACCTTAAGCCAAACGCTAGCTCTAACTCTGAAATCAATTATAGTTTTAACCCTAATCCCATACCAAACCCTAAACTAAACCCTAACCATAACCCTTATTAAGCCGTAACTCTAACTCTTACCCAAACATAAATCTGGTCCCAATCCTAAAAGAACAGAACGCAACCCAACGCAACTAATTGCAACCCAACGCAATTCAACGCAACCCAACTCAACCCAATGCAACCCAATGCAACCAAAGGCAACCCGACGCAACTATCATGGATCTTTTGATGCTTTTTCTTTCCTCTGCCGCGTTATCGCAAATTTGTGCACATGTTTTAAACCAGCGGTCCCCCATCCTTCTTATCGTCCCAGACCGTTCAAAGTTTGACAAACACTCCTGATCGAAAGTTTAAGACTACTTGAAAATTTAGAAAAATGCCAACTTCTCAGTGATAAAAAATTAAATGCATTCAATTAGGCATCGGTAATTACTAAAGGTAAAAGATGAGAAAGACAAAAAAAAACAATTGTAACAATTTATTAAGAAATCAACACTTTTAATTAATAATGACTTTTTCAGTAGATCATAATTATAACACCAGAGCAAAAAAAGTCTAGTTGAAGGGTTATTTCCGGCATTTTAGATTAGTGACAGGTTGGCACTGATAGCGTAAAGGTTTCACCATGCCCAAAGCAAGCAAACTTTCCGAATTTCAACGTGGTCGAATTGTCGAACTGCATAAGCAAGGCTTGTTGCAACGCGCAATCGCAGCTGAGATTCACTGCAGTAAAACTGTAATTTGCAACTTCCTAAAGGACCCAGAGAATTATGGAACAGCAAAACCCGATATAATATTTTAAAACAAACTACAACATAATTGAGTAAACAGTGACATGAAATATAACATACTACAATATGGAATACGATTTAATACCCTAAAGTAACAAACGATAACGTACAATGCTTTACAATAACACACAGTAATCTAAAACAACATATAATAACATGAACAACCTAACAAAACCTTATCTAATTTACTTTAACAGACCCTAACCTAACTCACGCCACCTGACCTTATCTAACCAAAGCTGACCTAACCTAATGAAATCCATCTCAAATTAACCAAAACTAACCTAACCTAATCTAACGTAGCCAAACCTATCCTATTTTAGCAGAACCTAATCACCGCAGAGTTCACTGCTTGGACAAGTGTTAACTACTGAGCACAAACTACGGCTGGCATGAGTGGGATAAACTCAAAAGTTCGTTTTCACATTTCCTCGCAGAAATCATATATGACAAGTTCGTTATCGACTTTCCGCCCTTTCCCTTTTTCATTGTGAAAATATATTTTTCGTCGTAAGAGCTCGAGCTTTCTACTGAGCAGAGGGAGTAATTTAGTAAGGGAGAGATTTAGCGCTCAGCAACTCCATGCGTGGCGCTTCTTTACGGAGATTGTAACCTGTGAAGGTCTGCGCAGAATCTGAACAGGGAACTATTCTTATGAGCGCACTGTGAACGATGCATTGAGACAGTGAATTTTGTATGCGAAAATTTGCATCTTCTAGCGTACAACCGTAAAATTCATTAATGTAATATTTCGTGTAAGATTTTAATGACATTCATGTTTAAATTTTCAAACATCAGTAGGGTAAGTCTCGAATGGCCAGTCGGCTCAAATCGGTTCGAATCGTCGGTTATTCTGTTAATTTTCAATTTTGCAATCTGTAGCAATCTAAAGCCCAATCCGTAGTGAAATCTATTACATGCCTTACGGGTTGAGGTTTTAGATCGCTACCGAGTGCGAATGTAGAACACATAGAATAATCGACGATTTGAGCCGACTGGCCATTCGAGACTTATCCAGTAGAAATGCAACGAGGTGTTATGTTAAACAATTTCGATCCCTCTGAGCAAAATTCGTTTGTGGTTTCATTCCAACTGTAAATCAATACCAGTTTCAGATGTAACATAAGCGGTAATTCTAGTAGTGGTTTTTGCGATTGTTTCCTCGTCAGGGCCTAGGTTTAATAAGAGGATCCCTGCCACCATAAATTTGTTCTAATTTTGCTGAGAAATAAGTTCCGAAACTTATATCTTATCGACTTGTTTTTACCACACCTAAACTTTAACCTGAACCTTGCCTCATTCTATTTTGCTTAACGACAGCTTGAACTTTGCAGTGAATGCGGGAGATGATTCTCACGGAGGTGCATTTAAAACTGGCAGAACCCAACCGTCACCTCCACCACGCAGTAACTTGCGCGTGATGCGCTGCGTGACCTGCCAGCGGCATCCAGGTTTATGATCAATGTCAGGGTACCGGAAGTGGTCGTATGTTCCCATAAATATCAGTAGATTATACCACTTATAGGAAAAATTGAAACTAAACCCGTGGAAAATTCATGGGATTGAGCGCCAGCTCAGAGTGCAGTAAATTACCGGCACAAAATACGTTTTTCCTTGTAGGTTGGCCGAGGCTTTTCTTAAACATGCAGCGTTGATGTTCGTTATACCAGCACGGCACACGCAAATTGAATTAGCTGCTTATAATTTCCGGAGTAAATGTCAATGAAGTATTTTCTTGTTCAACAGCATGAAAGTGGTGGAGTTAGGAAGAGGAGCAGCATTTGGTATTGTATACGAGATGCATCAATTTCAATTACTCCTTTTCACATGATTATGCGTTTATTTTGAGAATTTGTTATTGATGTGAAGTTATATAAATTAGGTGAAAAAAAGTTTCAAGCATCAATGAAAATATCAGGACACTATGGAGCTATACAGTTACTGACCTGAAATGAACCCACGTATTTTCAATCGATGTCAAAAGAGCTGGGAGCGGTCCGGGTCAGCAGGTTAAATGCTCCATGACGCCCTGAACCGCTACCCCGAAGCCATGAAGACTTCTTTTATGATATCTTGAACTATTTCTTTATAGCAGCTGCTCCTGTTCACATCCTATTTATAGTAGCTCAAAATACACTAGCGTTCCCTCGCAAGCATTCTAACTTTACGATGTTGAAACAATATTTTTCACTAGGATATAAATAGTCGTGAAGTAACATTGCATTATTTCTACGTTAATCATCAGAAATATTGAGCACAATATCACTGCATAACCGAATGGTCTTTACTGATAGTTTGTGTTTTGTGCAATTGATCGCACATTTTTGCCATACGTCAGAATATTACACATTTCACGTAGAAGATTTCATTTACAAATGTTTCTTCAAACTATATCAATGATTGATTGATTATAAGCTAGTTTTGGCCTCCCTAATCACAACAAAGATATTCTAAGTGAAGAAGAATAAAAGCACCATTTAGCATGGAGTTAAGAGAACGTGGAATCAACCCACAATTGTTCCCGCACAAAATTCCTAGCGCATAGAAACAGCAAGTTGAGATGTAAGGTTATGAAACAAAATAAAAGATGAAGAAGAATGTGATAGGAGCTGAAAAACAGGGCCACAGTGATCCGAAAAAAAGATGGTGTGTGACGAAACAAAAAACCTACATTATTTCAACAAAAGAAGGTCGACCTAACCTTCAGCTCAGGATCGCACATTTCCCCTCTGGTAGCGCTAATTTCCAAAGATACTATCGTTGTTTCTCTTTGAAGAGAAACTGTATTAATTTATTAAATAATTCAATACTTAGCAAATTTTCACACTAGCGCATGCCTTAGTCCAGGTATCAGGGATCGGATTCCAGGTATTTTAACTGACCGATAGAATTCAACACAGCCTGAGTACGTTGATACTTACTTCACCATTGATTTATCTTCGCATAACTGTCGAGAACCTTCATCGTAAACGTGTTATGACCTATTATTCGTTACGTGTCGACAAGTAATTCCACGTATACTGCCAAAAGGGAAGTTCTCAAGAGATCCCGCAGAGCACAGTACATTCTTTTATTTGAAATTTCCCGACAGACTCAATTTAAACAAACAGTATATACTAAATAACGGACTTGTAACGTACGCGCATCTTAACTGTTTTTTCTTCCTCTTCATTAACCTTCCTCGTTTGAACAGACCCTCAAAATAATTCCTGCTTCTAAGGCAAGAAATATGAATGAATTGTTTTTCTTCATGCTATTTATAGGGATAAAATGGTTGTTCATTGAACTGAACTTTTAGGTAAGCGAACAATTTAAAAGTTATCAATGGATCAAAATGTTATGTGTCCGTTTACACAAACAGAGATTGAACAAGCGACTTCACGAAACACATATCTTCGTACGTGTGATTCATGCACATTGCACAGTGTTCGCAGAAATTCACTAGTGACTCAGTCAATACCACCCCACTCTCACTCTTGGTAACAGTGACAGTGAGGTTCTTCTGCCATGCTGTGCTCAAAGTATTATTCGATAAACCCCTGATTTTTGGACTTTAATTCTACAACGCGGAACATCATTTACTGCAAAGCTCTTTTATTACTAGCTCATTTTCAACATCCAATAAAGCTTGACATTCATTATAAGGGACTCACGCACTAATCCTTCGAATATAACCTCAACTGGATTCGATCTTTGAACCCAGGTCTGAAGTTGGGATAATTGAAGCACAACTAAATTTGCTGTTAGTTTTTCCTTCGCGTTCCTTTTATGTTATAGAAGTTGTTGTTAAAGTTAACCTAGTGATAAATTTCGCAACTGTTCCTCTAAGCTCCTTTGTTTACTCGTTTGCATAAAATACTCGAATAAGAAATTATTATCCGTAAATTAAAGAGACCCAATTACATGACGTTTCACCCAAGTAATTTTTGAACTATTTTCAAGAATCTTGGAATAAATTAGAATGATAAAACGTGATTATTAGAGCCAGTTCATTGCGAATGAGGACAAGAGCGCCATCTTAAATATATTCCTAAAATCGATGAATCAAAACGATGAGCACAAAGACGAAAGAGTACATGAGTTTAGACGACGGCACGCTTGAAAATTTTCCCATAAGACATGGGAAACAGCAGTGGTATTAAACGTTGTTGCCCTTATACTATACACTTACGCGATGTCACTATGACAATTGACACATTTGCTGTGGGAGTGCAGGGGACATTACAGAGAATCCAATTAAATAACTGGTATCAGCAATGGGAACACAGCTTTAAACACAATATTCTACCCTCAGAGATATACACATGTGTGACGCACACCCTTGTATTGAACGAGCTTCTTGAGATTTATGTTTGTGAAACTTTATAAGATGGACATAAAAATATAGAACATACCATGCTGCTAAACCTTTATTCACAACTTTCATCCTTAATGAAAATAAGATCTTGAGCTAAATTTTTTCCCGTTTGAGGCCTATAACTGTGTGTTGCATAAAGAGAGAGCACAACTGATATTTTTGTTCAACAGCACCTAGACTGAAAATATAACATGTTAATTTATTACGCACACACACACACACACTTCACATTGCATCACATATTCATAACCACAAGCAACGCTGCAGATTCATAAGCAAAATCCGCAACGATTGAATTTCGGTGCCACAGCGAGTGTTCTCTCCGCCAGTTGTCGGGCGCAAACAGCTGTCCTTCATCTCTTTGTTTCGAGGCTTGCTCTGATACACAGTCTATATTTGCCTCCGCTCCTCCCGACTCAACTCGTGGCGGCGACAGAAACGAAGGGAATCATGCTCAACGTTACTTGTTGAGCGCTTCTCATCGGATAATTTGAATGCTGTAATCGAAGTTGCTAGCGCACATGAATATTTTTTAAGATTGCTGACCTATTCTACTCACGGGCAACACATTCAGACCGTATATTGGACTCGTACTGGAAGTGAAGGAAGCGGCATTTCTCTTGAAGATCTGAAAACTGCAGCGTTGTATGGAATCTTACTTTTTATATTCCCAAGCAACCATGAGAAAATCAAGCGAACACTGTGCAGATGCTTCTTTGTAGAAGTTGGTAGCGGTCACCTTCAGACAGTAATGCGTACAGTAACGGGTCCTGTTGAACAGTCACGAGCGGAGCTGGTCAGTATCTAGATACAAGTATCTTAAGATACTTTTACAAAATCTCCATCGGTACTAGATGCCTTTTACATATTTTTGGTAAAAACAAGAAAATGGCTTTAAAACAAATTAATAACACTAATTCCAAACTTCAATTCTCAAATTAAATAATAATACACATATCACCAATCAAGAGCTAATTATTTTTCCGTGAGTTCGAATCATTAACTACCGTTTACCGTTGACCATGTATGTTTGTTGTTAGCATGGACATAGAGTATGAATGTAAGATGTTAGGCAGCGTGACTCGTTCAAACGTAAATAGAACGTGTTCGTTTGGTTCCGTTCAGTCAGTAGTTCATCCAAATTTAGTCTTAATATGAGCCTAGAGTGATCTTAATGACCCTCTTCTGCGCCAGTAGAGAGATCATTTTCTCTCGAGGGCCTAACATTGTCTCCTCGGAGATCATCGATCTCGGATTCCATGTTCGAGAGATTGGTACTGCTGAAGAGCAATAAATTTGTTTACATATCAAAACTGCTCCCATTACGATCAGTAGATCAACGATGTAAACATCACATTATGATTAGAGTTTATTTAGATTTAGAAATGTACTTCTTTTGAAAGGATTATGAATGGTAATTATCAAGTGCTCGGACGCTGAGCATTCAACTCTTAGTCTCTTTGTATCGTGTAAAGAATCTGATGTTGTGGCTATCTGATGTGCCAAAACATTTACTGAATTTAATACGATTACTTCATTCAGTAAATGTTTTGGCAGATCAGAGCACTCCAACATCAGATTCTTTACACGATATTAAGAGTTGAATGCTCAGCGTTCGACCACGCAAGTGTCCGAACAGTTGAATGTTACAATTTATCATTCATGCTTATTTAATAAAATGTATTATTAATAGGCTGCCAATGTTATGTCATACTCAGCAGTTAGCTTTTCCATCCTAGTCTTCATGTTAACTGGGTTAATTATTTATCGTATTGATGAAGATGTGTAACGAATGGAATAGAGAAATATTTTGTAAATGTTTCATTGGATAAATTCCTCCTGCGAGTTTATCTTAGTGTTACAAGGGTTTTTGGTGCATGTTGTACGATGAAGTAGTGAGACAGAGAGAATTGAAGGGAAAGTATCTAGTATCTAGATACATTTTTATCGTGGATCTAGTCTCTAGATCCATTTTAGCCGTGTATCTAGCATCTAGTATCTAGATTGAAGTATCTATGAGCAGCTCTGGTAACGAGTCGCTGTGTACAGTAATGTACAGTTCGCACATAGGATGGCCCCTAGCTACATGAAATTTTTGCAACGTAAATATTTTTCTCTTAGCATTCTTCCGGCTCTTCGCTCATCTTGGTCCAGTAAACAAAAAACGGGGTTTGTAAAATTCCAGTTCATTCCGACAACTTCTGGCAACCTTTTATTCTTTTAAATGTGGAACCTGGGCGTTTCTTCAGGTAAGAAAGAATTCGAACCTTTTGTCAAAAAGTGGAAACTTTATGAATCATCTATGCTGCACTTGCCTTCGTTGTAGGATTGATCCCTCTCATATTGCTTCGAGTCGGCCTAAAACTTGCCGACTCGAGGGTAATTTGACTTCATCAATTTGATTGCAATTGTAGACAAAAAAAGATGAAATCAAATTTTTATATCTTTTCTGCTCGTGTCATCAACTACCTGAAGTCGTTGTTAATGTATTAGTGTACCAAGAACATGTCAAAACAAGTCATACGTTACGAGCCCAAATTTTTTTAAATGTGCGGTGAAGAGACAATTTAGTCACATTATTCCGAAAACGCCTAATAAAGTGAAACGAATAGGTTGCAAACGTAGTTTTCTTACTAAGGGCTACCGATACCACCATAAAAGTTATGGACCAAAATCTTAACAACTATACTTCTATCGCCACTCATCTTCCTAATGCAACAAATGTGAGTAAGAATTTGTTAAATTTCTAAAGAACTTAGATAAAAGTGGAAGGATGTACGAAAGAATACTCTTTGGATAAAAATCTTAAAATTTCAAGCATATGAGAGTCGCATAGCAGCTTTCCCATAGAGACGCAAGTCTAAATTTCAGGTAAATTGATTGTTGTTACTGGAACAAGGCAGGAAGTGGGAGCCGAATATTTTAGAAATTGAAAATGAGGTCCACCCGGAATTCATCTGTGTACAGTTGTGAACAACCCGTGCACAGAAATGAGCAATCTGTGCATAGTAATACATCATCTGTCTGTAGTTACGCGTAATCTCTGTTCACAAGTTAAAAGTGTCTTGAGCGTAGACTACACAAACTGACTGCAATGAGGCTTATATGCCCAATTAGAAATCAATGGAAATCGATGCATATTTCTACATGGATGAGGGATTGTAAGCTGCTACCCAGAGCGTGTGGAGGGAGCCATTTCTCACTGCAGGCACGGTAGGCCGGACGCAATTCATGAGAGTACAATACAAGTTAACCCCAGCTACTGGACCACGTCGCTGGGTCTGAAGTGACGCTTGTGTCCGGGTGACCTGGAGTTCCCACCACGTTACCATGCACTGAGTCGCTTGACCTTAGTCATTTCTGGTTTACAATGCACTAGATCAAGGCTGAGGAAATACGTTCCGTTATCAACGTTAGTAATTGTTGAAGTAACACTTTGTTACTTAGAAAAGAAAGAAAATTAAATGTTTTGAAATTTTAAAAACGATGAGAGTTAATAATAACAGTAAACGAGAAAAAACAGACAAACTCAATTTTAAGACGGAATTTACACACTCTCACATGAGCTGGTTTCCAATTTCCGTGGTGGAAAAGTTTATAAGTTTTTAGATCTAAATCAAATCATCAATTTGAAATTGTATTTTCTCGCTATTGCAGTGGTTTTTCAACTCGTGGCTCAAGGCAATAAGGATGAAATACAAAGTAATTGAGTAGGAGAGTTTCTCCTATCCCTCTCGTCTGCTGTATACATCACCGGAGGAGCCGCTCGCCCCGCCATTGCGCAGCTCTGGTTCAACGCGGGACATTCTTGCGCCCAACTGCGACGCTCTGCCTTTCCGTTGCGAAAAAGACAACACAAAAGGAATACTGGGCTAACCGCAAAGAAAACTTACCTTAGGGTTAATTGCGTCGTGATGTCACCATTTATTTTGCTCCTCGATATCTCTCGAATTGAATGTTTCATGCTACTATTGAGAATTTGCGTCCCAAAATTTGAAGTTCTATGATGAAAAAGTTAATGTTTTCCAGTAACGACAGAACTATGACGATCATAGCACGACTGAGGGGCGTGAGGTTGTGGTTGCCCTCCTCTGCTAAGTTATGCTGCCAAACCAACGATGCTTGCGGTCTTGAAAGCGTGTTTATGTTCGTAATCATTTCAGACGCTTATTTAACAGCCGGGAATGTAGAAAAGACAACAGCGAATCCAAGGAATACGTTTAAAGGATTGTCTTAATTAGTTCAAGGAATTGTCTTTATCGTACGTAACGCATTAGTAAGTGTTCTTCCATCTGAAACAGCAAAATCCATCTGTCATAAAAGTAATACGTGAAGAACTACTTGAGACGCCTATTTCTTTACTAGACAAAAAATATAATTGCAAGCACAGGAACAGCATGTTATAAATTTGTGGAATATACAGAAAAATTACAAATGGCGTAAATATTCCCATTGCTCGGAACACAATTACCTTTTAACTAAAAAATGAAGCTGTGCAAATAGCATCATTATCTCACTACGAGAGCAATGGCTGTCGAAGTTGATAAATCATCAAGAGTAAGTAGTAGGAAAATGTATGAAAATTTCATTTTAGTTCAGAACGATGCGCGCTACACTCGTCGGAAAGATGTGGTTGTGCAAGAGCAGTCCCGGGCGTCGTAACGTCGTAAGGGGCTACACTTTCTCACCACTAAGTCACGTCTCAGGCTAACGACTCGGCACGTCCCACAGTCATAGCATTCAGCTCTTGCTGCTCGTGCTGGGTGAACTTTTCGAGCACCCGTTGTCTTGGTTCTGGCTAGAAATTAGAGTTTTTTATTGAGTTCACGATAGAACATAGAGAAGTTTACCAGCTGCCTAATAAATCCTAAATGAAGAACAGCTATTTCCTTACATGGGTTTTTAAAGTATTGTACATGTTCAACTATCAACACTCAGCGCTAGGCTCCACGATCGTGCGTATACTGACAGTGACGTCACCTGTTGCTGAGAAACGTTCTCATGTCAAAACTCACATAACTAAGCAGCATCAAGGCCAAACATGTGGTAATTTCGTAGTCTATCGTACGCGAGCACCATGCATGGTCTTTGCACTCCCACTACAAAACCAACGTTAAGCCGTTTAGTCCCACGTTGTTGTCCGAAGACCACAAATTAGGGCGCGTGGAATATAACGCCAGTGTGTAAATGAACTTTTACCGCACTTTTTCGCCGATACCGTTGGAAATTATGCTCAACAGGTTATAAATGAAGCAATGTCATAAATGAGTTGAAACTTCAAGGAAAATACTTGACTAACAGAAATACAGTACCTATGTAACTTAGTCATAGTTACTACTCTATCTCTTAAAAATTTCTACCTGTTCCATTACACAAAGCATGAGTTCAATTTCTCGTTATCTAATTACCAAAGGAATAACATGGACTTCGTTACTATTTTGTCATTACGCTGTTCAAAACAGTAAGTATCACCCGTCTATTAGCCTGACTTCTCTTCGCGGGATGTCCTGAGGCTCATTGGTACTTTGGAGGTTCGTGGACTATTTTTCATGATCAATTACTTGCCATTCCGTGAGCTGGATATTTTGGATGTAAACGAATATTATGTAAAAACAAATATTTAATCATTTGTTTACAAATATGTTTACAAATTACAAATACGTAATTTGTAAACTACTTTGGACTAGTGAGTAGTGTGTTCGCTATTTCTACTGGAAAGTCAAGTCGTGCGTAATACCGGTGTAATGTTCTCCGTGTGATCTTCTCCGTACCTCGAGAGATTCAGATATCACACTTATGATCAGAAAAACCCTAGTGTGATCCCAACCCAGCCTTCGCGGTAGTTCCATGAGCAAATGCTGCCACTATGATACTATAATAGCTAACTGAGAAGAGTAAAAGAGGTCATATGTGGAATTCCTCATCATTGAGCTTCCACTTTATTCACTCTATTTCCTTAGTTTAACACGAAAACCGTGGCTTAAACTGAAGGTTAATATTCAACTCAAATTAAGGTTAATTTTAGAAATCAGTTTTGGAAATAACGATCATTAAATAGATCGTGCTTTCTTAAAATGAAAAGTAAGGGGAAAATCGCTGTCATTTTATTAACACAAATGGTAAAGTCTAGATGAATGAAATTGAACGTTTCGAACTAAACAGTTCATCTTTAGCAAAAGAAATCGGCAGCAAAACAAGACAAATATGAGTAAATTAAAACTACACCGAACGAAAGAATACTTCAACATAGATATAAAACTAAAAATAAAAAATAAAACAATTAAAAAACGTAAACTAATGATTACGTGTTTGCGACGAGAAGAGGAGAAGCACTTTGAGTGTCATTTAGAGGGGTCTGAGCTTAAATATGTATAGCGTCTCAAGGATGCGTAAATCAATCCCGTGAGGGGCACCTGCAAGGATTTTAAAATGATTCACGGAAACAGGGACGTTTCCGGTTTTAGCATGGGATCGAACAGAGGACAGTGGAGGGGAACCAAGAGGACGACCGGTTCTACAGCTGCACCCAGCGTGCTCGGCTACTCTGGACTTGTACGACAGGTAGAACCTACGTATTGTGATTCACAACGTGAACAACTAAATTGGTAAACCACAGAGAAGCACATAGCAGGGGGCAGCTTATCCTTAAAGCGGAAAAGGGAGCCGATTGTAAAATTGTTGACAAGAATTGAATTAATTTTAAGTTGAGGAAAGAACTTGCTGATTAGGAGTTGAACCTCCTGTGTAAACTTAATAGACTGGTGTCCAAAGTAAGGAAGCTTGAGGAAAACCTTCTGCTGATTACATGATTGAAGTGCTGGAGTGTGATCATCAATTTTTTGACAAAAATTTACCGATTTGTTTATCGATAGTAAGTAAAAGAAACCCATTCTGAAGAACAAATTGTAAAAAATCGAATTCTTGATGTAAATATCGGAAGCTAAAACAAACTTTAAGCTCTCTATAATGGATGAGAGTTCGAATACCGCAGAGTTTGAAAGGCGTCGCACAAAAACTAAAATAACTAGTACCTCAGCCCGAGAAAGTGCATTTCCTATAAACAGAACATTGGAAAGTATTATCAACTTTGCTGACATCGACATCCAGAAACGGTAAACGGGGGTTCGTTTCATCCTCCCTCGTAAACTTAATATTCTTATGACGCGAACTCAAATAATTGAAAAAAAGATCTGCGTGAAACCTCTCTTGAAACGGAACAAATGTATCGTCTACATACCTTTTGTAAAAAAACGATTTAAAATTATTAGGACAGTCGTTTAACCAGCTTTGCTCATAATGACACTTGAAAATATTTTCAAAAGTTGGGCCAAGAGGTAAACCCATGCCCAATCCGTCTATCTGCTGGTAAAACTTGTTGTTGAAGATGAAAAAGGAGTTGCAAACAGCTAGTCCTAACAGTTTCTGTGTAATCTTACGAGAAAATCCCATGAAAACTGAACAATTTGAGAATAATTTCGCTAAGCAAATTTGAATGGTGTCAATCAACTCAACATTAGTAAATAAATTATCTACGTCAAACGAAGCCATGAACAGGTCATCTGTATTATTAAAATCTGATAAGCATTCTGCAAAAGACTTTGAGTTGTCAACGGTATAACAATTAGTAGTAAGGGGTTTTAAGATTGGAACAAAATATTCAGCCAGGTTAAAATTCGGGGCGTTGAAGGCAGCAAAAATTAGCCTAAACTAAAATTTAGGGGAGAAATCTGGTTTAGGTATTCTAGAAAGACCATACAAAGTACCGGGTGCCGAGCGCGTCGCACGGACACAGCTGTAATCATCTTTAGACAGTGAACCATCATTCTCTAAACGTAGGAAAAAATAGTTTATTTGCCCTCGATACGTGTGACTGTTCGGCTGTTCGAACGTGTGACTTGCGACGTTCACTTTGGAGCTCTTGGACCGTGGTGGCGTGTGCTCTGATCCTCTGACGTAAATTGTGGTGGATTAAAGTGAAGTTG
>JACJUY010002018.1:3998-16467 GCA_014220935.1 Platorchestia sp. MABIK
GAATTTTCTTTGTTGGTCAGATAAACCTCTTGAAATATTGGAATGTTTAAACATTTGTTTAGTTAATGTTATAAAATATTTTGTAGTGATGCAGAGAGAAGGGCATAAACCTGATGTGTTCCTTGGATTATATGTTGCCTCTGCTCATTTATTCTTGCTGTTTCATTAGCATTTAGATACTAATAACTGCAGTATAAAAAGTATACTCTAAAATGTACTGTATTGTTGAATATTTGAATCTTTTTTGGGTAAGCCCTGCCACTAATGCAACACATAAGTTCATCCTCTTGTAACATTCAAAATAATGTACCTATCAACTTCAAATTACTCGCAAACAAAAGTTAAACATTCTTTCATTAGAAAGTAATTTGAAGTCAATAGGTGGCTTATTTCAAAAGTCTCAAGGGGGTGAACTTATGTGTTGCGTTAGTGGTGGGGCTATTCTGGAAAAGATCCAAATATTCTACTCCAGTGAAAAGCATTTGATTCCAAACAGCAAGATAATTTTTTCTGTTGACAGATTATTGAATATAGTCTCTGATTTAAACATAAAAAACGGCAAGTCTTATGGTCTTGGCTCAATTGTTAACTGCGAGCTTACAGTTTTTGAACTTAATAAATTTTGCTGAGTTTTTTATTTTTATTTTACAGAGTAGTATGATATGGCATTGAAATGTATTAAAAAGTTAGTATTCAGTTCTAATCATTTACTCAAGTCTCTGCTAGGATTGTATTTGTTCATAAAATATTTTCTAAGACCACTTTTACATAAAAAAAGAACAGCCTGTTGCTAGGAAAGATCAGAGAGTTATTGTATCACGTTCTGTAGTTTCTGGCTGTATAAGTTGATTATTATGATACACAGACATTCTGCTGAATTAGAGCTAGAAGTTTTGTGTCTTTCAATATTTGCAAATTAATCGGCTCTTGCTGCATTTATAATGCATTCAAAAGTATTACTGGTGAATAGTCTTGTCTGTACAAGCTCTGTTAGTGAGAATATGAAAATGTTTGTGAATACAGATTTTTGTTCAGAATTGCAACTCCAATTTGTAGTTCATATTTTGTTTTTGAAACTTCAGTAGGTAAGTATAAAAAAATGTTATTACCTATTTTTAATGATTTTAAATTTTTTTCTCAGATAAAAATGAATTGGAAGCTGCCCTCAAATATCTAAACCAGGCAGCAGAAGCCAACCTTGTGAGTATTGTACAATAGTTAATTTTATGTTGGAGCATTCAAGTCTGAATAATGATTTGTAATCTTTTTTCTTGGATGAATAGAATTGATCAAAATGCTTCAGACCATATTAATTATCAGAGCTAAAATTTTAGTTGTCTAATATATATATATATATATACTTCTTAACTTCTCCATGAAAGAATCATTTTGTGAGAGATTCTACTGTCCTTAATTTCAATTTCATCAAGTTGGCCCTGTATGATTTTATCCTTATAACTCTATTATCAATGCTAGATAATATTATACTAAGGAGAAGAGGACCATCATATCATTATTTGCAGGGCATAAATTTTACGGCTATCAAAGCAGTATTAATTTAGCATGTATTTTGACGCTATTGAAGCAGTACCAGCGCAGCATCAGGTGTACTAGATCTGATCTAAAATATTGCGTGTGTTGCAGCCCGAGTACGTGAAGGTGCTGAGTGACGTGCTGCACCATGGCAGCAACTCGAGTGTTGCCCGCATGGCGGCAGGCATTCAGCTCAAGAACACGCTGGCCTCCAACGATGCCAAAGTCAAGGGCGAGTACCAGCGCCGCTGGCTGGCTTTCCCTGCCGACACAAGAAGCTACATCAAGAACAATGTAAGGCGTCCTCTGTCACCTCACGTCGTTCCTGTGTTTCAGGAATCTAATTGAAATTGGATTGGGTGTCATGGTACACAGTTGCATGCAACAGTGGAGTGAGAGAATTAAGTTGGAATATGTTCAATGTAAAGTTGCCTCAGTAATAAGTAGCTATGCAAGATGAATTGAGAGTGCCATTTATGTTTAATTATCACTGTCTGAAGTTCAATTTTTTTGCATTATGAAAACATTGTTTGTTTACTGTGTGTCAGTGTGGGTTAAAACAAGTTTACAAGTGGGTTATAACAGCAATTACTCATTGCGGATACTCAGAATCAATTGTCAAATTAGTTCAAGTTATTGTAACAAGCATTATTACTTAGATTTCAATTCTGAATAATAGCTCATGGTAGTATGTTGTTATTAGAGTGCTGGAGTGAATCAAAGTACAGTATGTACAGGAGCTGAGGCGTGCACATGGTAACATCTGGTCATTTGAGTGCAGAAGTGGGCCAAAGTGTGTCTCTGACCTGAGGATGTTGAGAGTTTACTTGAATTTCAATTCTGAGTAACAGCTCTTGGTAACATTTTGTTACTTGAGTGCTGGGGTGTGGATCTAAGTTATGAACTGATGACCGTGTGCAGGTACTGGGCGCCCTGGGCACAGAGCAGACAAGGCCCAGCTCGGCAGCGCAGTGCGTCGCGTACATCGCGGTGACGGAGCTGCCGGTGCAGCAGTGGCCGGAGGTCATGGAGCGCCTCTGCACCAACGTCACTGCCCCGGGCGCCTCCGATGCCATCAAGGAGGCCACTCTCGAGGCCATTGGATACATCTGTCAGGTGAGGGATCTCGTTTGCGTTGCTGAGATTTATACATTGCTGGGATCTCATTTACATTGGTGAGATTTAAACATCGGTGAGATTTCAGCAATAGCCACTTTTGAGACCATTGGCTACATTTGTGAGGTGGGCTCTCGTTTGCACTTTGGCTGTTTACATTTACACTTTGCTATCTATGCTCTTGTGGGAATTTTTCCTCAATGTTTTCTGCGTGGGGAAACTGACATCTACACTTTGCTTTCAATGTTCTTGTTTTAATTTTTTCCAATACTTCTGTTAGAGAAACAAAATAATATCTAGTGTTAGCAAGGTGGGTAAGAATCTCTCTCAAAAAGCGATCTAAATCAAAATTGAAACTTTAGAGTGCAACTCAACTCATCGTCAGTGTCCGGGATAGGTAGCAAATTTGTAAATATTACTAGTAGAATGCTAAATAATTTTCGATGACAGTGACATAAAAATATGAATAAGTCCTAATCTAAGACATAAAGAGATCAATACGAGTGTTTCATTCAAAATTGGTTCATTTTGTTGAATAAATATACTTTCAAATAGTCTTACATTATGCTTATTGGTGTGACCTATGATTTAAAATTATCCTCTAAAATTGGATGATGAGTTGCGAGGAAGTGGGCTCTAGTGTGGCTGTGGGATCTGTTGGTGGAGCATGAACATCAGTATGAACCATGGGGGAGGGAACAAGGTAGTCATTTTATGGAGGAAAATATACCTCCTCTTGATTGTAGACTGCGCAGCAAAAAAAGAACAGAACCATCCTGTGAAGAAAGCAGATAATACTGCAAACATTGAAGTTGATGCAGAAAAGTATTCAGAGATTATTCTTTTGGTAGTATCTTGACATGAGAAATTTTTGTTTTTTGGAGACTGATTTTGAAAAGTCAACATGTACGGCAGGGATAAGTACAATTTTTTGTGAGGAACATGAAATTCATTTGTTATATAAACAGTTGTGATTGAGATTTTTTTTACCTAGAATGTTTCCAACCAGGCTAATCATGAACAAATTTTTGTAAAAAAAATAAAATTGAAATTCTTATAGCTGTGTAAAAGCATGATCCATTGAACAAATATTACAAACAATTCTCAAGAGGATAAGTTTGCCCTTGAAATTGAAAATTATGGCTCTACTATACAAATTTCATTTCTAACCTGGTGTTTTTTTTTTTTTTGTGGTAGACGCCACATAAATCATGAAGGTTTCAGTTTTTTGAACACATGTATCGTGAAATTTATTTGAACAATACTTACTGTTATGGTAGTGCAAAACAAATTTCAATGGACTTTGATCGTAGAAAACTGCAACTGTCAACAAATCTTTGGTAGAGTACAGGCTTTAAAAGATAAATAAATTCATTTAAATTTGCATATGATTAGACAGAAAGATTTTCCTTGTTCTGAATGTTCAGGGTTTGCTACAAGCATTTAGTTACTCTTGACATTTCTATTCTGAATTCAATTTTGAAGTTTGTGTGCGATCCAATTTACAGCGTGGTTCACCCACAAGTATAGATAGTAGAGCTTGGTCTTTCATGGGAAAATATTTGTTCAGTATTGCTACTGATGTTCAAATCATTTGGAGTAAGCAGTCCTAATATTTATGTTCAACATTCACTGATGAAATCTCAAAGTGAGGGAACATTCCGATCTTTATCTATTAACCGGTGATGCGTGCATGTGTAGGGCTATTTTAATATGTGTGTGTAGGACCATTTTAACGTATGTGTAGTAATATGTGAACGTGCGTGCGCAGGACATTGAGCCAGACGTGATCGCGAGCTTCAGCAACAACATCCTGACTGCGATCGTGCACGGCATGAAGAGCGGCGAGCCCAATGAGCACGTGCGCCTCGCTGCCACCAATGCGCTCCTCAACTCCCTCGAGTTCACCAAACAGAACTTCGACCGCGAGACCGAGAGGCATTTCATCATGCAGGTGAGGGGCGAGTGCCGCGTCTCGTCGGAGTTAAGTGTCACTGCTGCTGGTGAGGCCAGTACAAAGACTTAAGTTCTCAACCTATTCCACAAGCCAATCTAGCGGTATGCGTGACATTTAATCGCGCGTGTCTGGAGAAGTCTTATGGTGACTTTGTGTGCGTATATCTCTCTTCATATTTTGGCCCCCTTCCTCTCATTCCTCCTTGTGGATTTGATGATACCTGTCGACCATGGTAGAGTGGCTCGAGTTCTTAGAGCCAGATAAAGAGAAAAGGAGCACTTGACATACTGAAATAGCTTGGACCTCAAATAGGTAATGCATGTTTGACAATCCCGCCGGGTGACCTGGCTTCCTCATTGACCACACTTTGACTGCTCTTTGTACTGATCGGACCTAGGTCCGACCTGTTGAAAATTGATTGTATCCAAAGGATGAACCTGTTGAAATGCGTTTCTGGCCTTTCTTGGGGAGTCGATCGTGTGACATTGCTTCACCTCGGTACAACTCTCATAAGGAGCAAATTAGACCAAGGCTATATCGTCTATCACGCTCGTAACCTTTGTACTACTACTGTTTAAATATATTTCAGTGCAATGGGTGAGCTTTATCTCTAACGAGATGTTTCATGGGCAGAATGTCTTATGAAAAAAAACCTGTGCTATCTTTATCTTCAATTTACGCTCGATTTCAAGTATCTCGGGTAAAATTCTCATCGATTATTTATCAGAAAATGAACAAGTTTTCTTTTGTACACCTAAAGCGCCTGTCTTCGTTTTCATTGAGGGAGATCTGCTGGACGAATGCAGTGATGGAAGCAACTGTTGCTCTAGTTTTGATGACCACGTGGTCACCATTCAGGAGCTCGAAAAAAATGTATTAACTTCACTCATTATGTAGCAATCATACTGTCGCCATGAAAACTTCACGATTCTACTGGTCATTACTGTTAATATCCATGTGTTTGCATCTTTTCTTGAACGCATTGAATATAATGTTTTTGTATTTTTATGTTGCAAGCTAACTTTATGGTTTCTTTCAGGTGGTTTGTGAAGCAACGCAGTCTACCAACACTCAGATCAAAGTGGCAGCGTTGCAGTGCCTTGTGAAGATCATGTCCCTCTACTACCAGTACATGGAACACTACATGGGACCTGCCCTCTTTGCTGTAAGCCCTGCCGTCTATCTTTACTTATTGTGCACTGTTTCAGGGAACGCAAGCATTCGATGGCCCTTAGTTTTGGAGTTATTTACTTAGGGGTTCTGAAAAGTCTAGATGCATATTGAGGAAAGATTAGGTTAAGTTCATTTGATATTTTTATTAGTTAGCTGCGATGTATGCAGGGTGTGAATGTGTTTATGAAATGTTAATCAATCTCGTGTTCGCCATCTGTATTGAAAACTTCGAGTGATGATCAGCTCCTGATTCATTTGATAAAGCTTAGTGTCAGCAGTTGTGAAATGAGCTAGGCCTTCAGCTGCTTTGCCTGGTGTGCAATATAGCAGTTTGCTGTTATGTTTTAACATAATCACTGTTTTTTCTGAATAAAAGCTTCCACTCTATAAATTACTCGCTTCTTATGTATAACTTCATTAGAGCCACAAATACTACTGCATGTGTTTGACAAGTCCTGGGCCTGCAGATCACACTGGAGGCCATGAAGAGCGACAGCGACGAAGTGGCGCTGCAAGGGATCGAGTTCTGGAGCAACGTGTGCGATGAGGAGGTGGATTTGGCCATCGAGGCGTCTGAGGCAGAAGAGATGGGCAAACCTCCCGAGAGAACATCGCGCTTCTATGCCAAGGGAGCTCTCCAGGTTAGAGTGCTCTCAAGACGTCAAGCTTGTGGTCGAATCTTTGATGCATGAGCGTGAACAGATACTAGGGAGAACTGGAACCCGAATTGCGTGTAAGATCAGGGTTAAGACGATTGAATTTCTTGTATTATAGTGAAGAATTCGGATTTTTTGTGCTTCAGTGTGAATAGATACTAGGGAGTTCTGAAACTTGAATTGCGCACAGATCAGGGTTAGGACGATTAAACTTTTTGTATTAAAGTGAAAAATTGGGATATTATTGTAAATCATACTTGATCACTGTTTAGCTATTACATCTGTTATCATTATGTGAGTGAAGAAGATGAAATATATTCTGAATGTCACAGGATTCTGTTTTGATGAATAGCATTTATGTATTGGGAAATCTGTGCACCAGCTACTTGTTCCTGAGGGATCATTTGAAATATGAAAATTCACTGCAGGCTGCGTAAAATAATGTAGGAATAAGTTGGGAATCCTCAACTAAATTTTGTACTATTCATTGATTATTTAGTATAGCTTATGATTTGCGGTGAAGGACGTTTTTAAGTAAGGTAGGATAAAGTTATGGGGCGTAGGTGCTCACACATAAGTGATTCACAGTGACGTAAGTTTTCAAAAATGAGCTACTCTCCAACGTTTCAGCGTATATACTGAAAACCGTCACCTCGGCTTTTGACGGAGCTGGAAAAACCTATTCGTTGGTGTGTAATATTGCTGACTATGACGTCTTGCTAACGATGTTTTGAACCCATAGAATTTGTGCGCCGTAATTGCTGTTCTGCGCTGAGCAATGGCTTAGGTGTGGGATTCCCTTCAACTGCTGTTGCTAATAAGAACATCTTGTGCAGTACTTGGTGCCGGTGCTCATGATGACGCTGAGCAAGCAGGAGGAAACGGACGATGACGACGAGTGGAATCCATGCAAGGCGGCAGGCGTGTGCATCATGTTGCTCGCCACCTGCGTCGAGGACGACATCGTGCCGCACGTCCTGCCTTTTGTCAATGAAAACATCAACAGCACCAACTGGAATCTACGAGATGCCGCCATCATGGCGTTCGGTGTGTGCCTTGATCCCAATGTCTTCAATGACTCCACCACATCTGTTGTCTATTTTATTCTTAGCATGTTTTATTCTCTGTATTTGTGTGTGGGAATAGTGTTGTACTTAGGCATTGTGAAAGAGTAGGATTCATGTGAAAATCATAATTTTTTTTTTTTTTTTGAATATTGATGACGCAAATTCCAGAAATCAGTAACCTGCATCGTCATTGCCATCATTGTCATAGTACATATTTAAGCGCTTGTTTTTCTTCAAAATCCTAATGTTCAACAAGATTTCTATAAAGTTCATTTAAACCGTAGCACGTTCTTTAAGTCGCTCCTTTTTTGATCGCAAGCCCAATTCACAAAGCTCTGAATCATCGAATAGCACCTGCACCTCGTTGCTCTCGCAAAGCATTGAATCAAATAACACTCGAATCTCGTTGCGTACAGGCTCCATTTTGGAAGGGCCGGACCCCACAAAGCTGAAGCCTGTAGTGGAGCAGGCCATGCCCACCCTGATCAACGCGCTGAAGGACAGCTCGGTGGTTGTGAGGGACACCACCGCCTGGACGCTGGGGCGTGTGTGCGAGCTGTCTCCTGATGCTGCTGTCAACGAGAACTACCTCAACATGCTTCTCGAGGCCCTTGTTCTCAGTCTTAAGGTTTGTTACTCTCCATACCTGAATACCTCGCACTTCTGTGAAAAGTAGCTCATTCGAATTCAGACGCAGTTTTCTTGAGTAATAATGGGTTCACTTGAGATGTTATTTGTTCTTATAACTGACCACAAATTTTTCTACTCGTCTTGGTTGACCATCGTCTTGTAGACTCACGCTTTCTCCCTGTCATGAAACTGATAATGTGCTAACAATTGCGTAAACAAACTCGCCTTGATTCTGCACTCTGTATATTACCTTACGGTACTTGTACGCTCCCAATCCGAATCTCTCGATTTTCATAAAAAGTTAGCCAACTTCTGCTGCGTGTAATTCAGGCCAACACAATTTTCAGAAAGAACTAACTAATTTCTTCGTATAATTTTTGCTAACTTCTGAGTGTGATTCAGGCTGACCCAGTTTCCTGAAAGAGTTATCTAACTTGCACTTGTAACTCAGGCTGAGCCGCGCGTGGCCGCCAACGTGTGCTGGGCGCTGAGCTCGCTGGCAGAGGCAGCGTACGAGCACGCCGACGCCAACGACATGGACGACGAGCCGCCCACCTACTGCCTCTCGCCTTTCTTCGACGCCCTCGTGAACGTGCTGCTCGAGACCACCGACAGACCTGACGGCAACCAGTGCAACCTGAGGAACGCTGCGTACGAGGCGCTCATGGAGCTCATGAAGAACTCGCCCCAAGACTGCTACTCCACCGTCCAGAGGACCACCATCATCATCCTGGAGCGGCTGCAGCAAGTGCTGCACATGGAGGCCCAGGTCTGCTTGGTGTGCTACTTTTTTTTTTAGATTGTTGGGCTTCAGTCAGCGTTGAGTGTGTGCTCTTCCGTTACTGACCGAGGCATGTCGTGTGCTCCCTTTCATTTTAGATTTGTGGGTTTCAGTCCGCAATGGAATGGTTTGTGCCTCATGGAAATTGATGGTTGTTTCTTTCAAACATTGTGTGCTTCTCTTGGAGAATAACTTATTTTGATTTAAGTGAAGGCAATGAGGTTATTCTACAACTTATCCTTCTATGGTGAGAGGATGAGTGGGAGGGAAATATAGAGCAATGTCAAAGGCCAAATTTTGAACTTTATATCTAAATTGTTCATCGCTTCTGGCATTCTCGGTTTTCATTTATAGCTTCCTTTTCTTCATTGCTTACTATTTTTCTTCAATTCAAATCAGCACAAATGTCATCTGTGGCACAACTTGTATTTTGCTTCACAAAGAAATGCATAAAAGCTGTCAATGAATCTACTTCCTTAGCTTGTGATTGGTGGGGAAACAGATCCACACATGAAGACATCACCCATGTTCAGTTCAAGTGTAATTCAAATTTATGCTTGGACCAGGTTCAGAGCGCGAGCGACCGGGTGCAGGTGAACGACATCCAGTCGTTGTTGTGTGCCACGCTCCAGTCCGTCTTGAGGAAGGTCACCGCAAGTGATGCTCCTAAGATCAGCGATGCCATCATGTCCGCCCTGCTTCAGATGTTCCAGTCTTCTGCACAAGTATGTCATTGGCCTGCCATATTTTCTTGTATTTAAATTCCTGTTTCTTCATCTTCATTCGGCAGCCGCTAGGAACTAACAATCGTATGAAATTCATCCACTGAGAAATATGTATCGCACCTTTAAGGGTTTATACATGCTAAAAATTTTGGTAGCTTTGTTATTCTTAGGTCATTGCTGTACGTACACATGTCCATCTATTTTAGAGACTCAAGGAGACTATGAAGAAGTGCTATTGTACACAATAAGAATAAGTAAAATCTCACTCTCATTGATGCACATACGTCCATTTTCGAAACAAAAAGGTGGCTGTAAAGTATCGCAAGTGCTCCAGTAGAGTAAAAATAAAATGTCACGCTCACTCCAACAGGGTAAGAGCGGAGGAGTGCAAGAGGACGCTCTGTTGGCCGTGTCGACGCTCGTGGAGGTGTTGGGTCTGGGCTTCCTTAAGTACATGGACGCCTTCAAGGGCTGGCTGGCCATGGGGCTCAGGAATTACGAGGTCCTGCCTGTGTGTTCCGCTGCTGTCGGCGTCACCGGCGATATTTGCAGAGCTCTCAACGACAAAGTAAGTTCTTTTTTTCAGCTGCTAGGGTGAGTTAGAGAGGCTGCTGTTTTTTTGTAGTTGGTGTACAAAAACAAAATTTATTGCTACTGGTTAGTGCGAAGGTTTACTGGTGTTTGTTGGTTTTTATGAACTATGCGAAAGTTTGCTTAGTATCTGTTTGTTTTAATGAACTTTCTCTTCATAAATTGATGGTAGTTGGGCAAGATTATGTGATAGCGTAAGAAAAGGGTATTTGTGCCGATGTTCTTGAGAGAGTGTTTTTTGAGAGCGATTGGAGTTACAAGTTCTTCATTAAAGGAGTATTCTTTATGGTCACTGTACGCAGTGCCAGGCTGTTGTACTCGATTTTTCTGTTATAATTATGCTCTTATGTATGTAGCACTAGCCACGCAGCAGAAAATTAGCAAAGGAAATTACTAGGATGTCATGGCCTTAGTTTCGAATATAGAGGTTTTTGACCGCTTTTTATATTCTTAGGCTGCCGTTTAAACACAACTCCTCCAATATCTTCATCATAGTTTACTCGGGGGAAAAGTTTCGTGATAGTCTTGCGATCATTCATTTATTTTCTGGCTAAAGCCCTCACACACTTGTTGACGGCCTTGACACTTGAATGGAAGGCACTAAAGAAGTTGATGCGGTGCAGGTTGTGCAGCTCCTCAGGGGGATAAAACTATTGTATCCATCAGAATTATCGCTCTCAGGGGGAAAATATGTGAGGGTCCGAGCAAAGAGTTAGGTAGGCCTTCTTTTTATTGACACAATTTTTTAAGGACCACCTTTTTTTCGGTTCACTGTTGTCCTGTATTTGAGCACCTACTACTTTCTTCTTCAGCTTTTATCTTGTTTAATTAACTTCTCTTTTAACTTACTGTTTCTATGCTTAATTTAAGCATAGAAACATAGATTTAAGCATTCTTTATAGATTCCGCTTTCCCTTATCTCCATACTACATGGTACCTTCCTCCTTCCTTTCTTTGAAACGCTTTTTTTTATCGGTTAGAGAGGCTCAAACTAAGATCTAATATAATGTGCAGGTTGAGCCGTACTGTGACGAGCTGATGGAGCTGCTGGTGCAGAACCTGAGCAACGACCAAGTGAACCGTGCTGTGAAGCCCGCCATCCTCGCCGTGTTCGGTGACATGGCTCTTGCCCTCGGGCCCAAGTTCACCAAGTACCTCGACATCGTGCTGCCCATGCTGCAGCAGGCCTCCCAGGCGCAGGTGCGACTGCCATCACAATACTTTTGTGGCAGAACTTTCACTTTGTTGAGAAGTCGGGTTGTGATTGTGTTCAATCAACGCCTCGCTGTTGCAGTGTATAAATTTAGTATGGGAATCCTTTTGCGCCTTTTGTCACTCAGAATTCTGGTTATGCTTGTGTTAAATCGCCACGCTGTTGCAGTATACAAATTTAGCATGGGAATCCTTTTGTGGTGGAATTTACACTTCAGTGAGATTTCTGGTTATGCTCATGTTGCACCATGCTCATGTTGCATTATGATTTCCGTTATGCTCATGTTGCATTATTTACCAAACTGCACATATCTCCTCCCTATCATTATTGGATCCAGTGCACAACACTGCTTTGAGGTTATGCACAGGTGCCTTCAGGACATCGCCAGTTCTAAGTTTGCTCACGGAGAGTGGCGAACCAGCCCTGCAGTACCGTCGAGCGCTTTTAACGCTGCAGTATCTCGTGCGGCTCAAGCAGGTCCCTGCCTCGTCTACCTGGGACAGTGTGGTGGGAGACGCTCAAGCTGATAATGCCTTTCCCTACTTTCTTCCTTCATCCACCGATTACGGGATTTTACTGGGTCTCTCACAACTCCCACCATTTGAGATATCCCTGGCGCCAAAGGGAGGGGAGCCGACTTGGCGGATCCCAATAGGAACTTTTTGCCCAGCTCTTGACTATACCAAGAAAAATGACCAAACAAGTGTGTTACTGCGGCACCTGTTCACTGATCATCAACTACAAAATCATCACGATGCTATCAAGATATATACGGACGGCTCAAAGACCGACGGTGCCGTTGGCTGTGCCGCGGTCACTGAGGAGCAAGCGGCACTCCTAGCCATCCATGCCCTCCTAGCCATCAGAAATTATAACTCGAAGCATCCGATTGTTGCTGAGATTGCCTGCAGCCTCGCGCGACTCTCCCGCACTCGGAAGTGCGTATGTCTGTGCTGTGTGCCTGGGCATGTTGATGTGCGCGGCAATGACAGAGCGGATGAAGCCGCGGGCTCTGCCATGCCTCCCC